>PVKA01003992.1:0-31691 GCA_004027165.1 Ctenomys sociabilis | reverse complement strand
GATTTTTAATTCTAAAACTGGAATATCACTTATTGAATTTCATGTCTGCCTTTCTACTTGTAAGATATTGCCAATTCACTTGCAATAGATTCACTTTGTAAATATCTTATTGTCTTTCACTATCAATCCATGTGCAATATACCACCTGACCTTGCTGACTATATCTACTTTATATTTTGAAGCTACCACTACATTTTAAAAATTTATTTATTTGGTACAGGGTCTCATTAAGCAGTTTAGACTCGTAGTGATCCTCTTGGTTCAGCCTCCTCAGCACTAGAATTGCTAGCATGAGCCACCATGCATGGTTTCCATGGCCTGTTGAGCACAGGTCCAGTATGGCATGTGGCAGCAGGGATCAAACCCAGTTCTTGAGCTTGCCAGGCAAGTGCTTAGGCTATCAAGCTATCTCCTCAGCCCTACCCCAATGCTTTAATTCTCATTACTGCCTCAATTATCTAACAAAGACATATTTCTCCAGAGTGTATATTTTTCCTAGAAATAGGTATCTATTCTATATCCACTGTCACATTATGTGGTGGACTGACAACTGTTAGTAATTTGTAACACCCAGCTGAACTGAATCAGCATAATGCTAGATGTGGGAGATCCACCTGAGAATTGCTGCCAGCAGAAAAGTGGCAGATGTAGAGAAGAACGAGGGAAGTTCTTGGGCAGCTTGAGAAGGTGTTCAGGAAGCTGTTAGGGAGCTGCTGGTTCTCTTGGGCAATTTTGCTGGAGGACCTTATCATGTTTGCATTCCTCAAGAACTTTGCTGTTTTCATTAGAAGAGGAGGTTGAGACCTCTTCTTGCTAAGCGTGGCTGTGTTACACTTTGTGGGTGTTCTTGTCTTCACTTTGAATTTCTCTCTTGGCTCTGGAGGGGAAGATATTATTAGTCTCCTGGAGAAGCTTGTAGTATGGCTTTCCTGGTGAGAACTCATCTGTCCTCCTTGCTGGGACCTCATTATTTTTTATTGTTTATGAATTTAGTACAAGTTCTACAGGATCTCACTACACAGATCAGACTCACACTGATTCATTTTTTCAGCCTTTGAAGTGCTGGGAATATAGGCACACATCACCATGCCCAGTCTCATTTGCTATCTCAGCATGCCAGAGCGGCATAGCAGGCCAGGGATCTAAGCCCCAGCCCCTGCATCTGTCTAAGCAGGTGCTTTTATCCCCTGAGCTATCTGGCTAGCCCAGTGACCTCACTGTTACTGGGGATGGCTGTGATACTTTTTCCAGGAGTTCTGGTTCTTACTGTGAGAGGTGCTTTCTGGCTTCAGTTTAGATCCTTCCAGCTGCTGGCACAATTCCTTCATCCTGCGGGCATAGATGTTTTAGCTTCCACCAGTGACTTTTGGGCCTTCCCAGCACAAATCTGTGAAATAGGCCTTGTGAGACATTGTTATGTGCTCTGGGTCTTTAGCTGGAATTGTGCAGGGCATTAATGTGGAATCCAGGCCTTCATCTGGGTTCTTGGTCTTTACTGTGTGGACAGATTGCCTGCCCTCTTGGAATATGATTGTTGTAGTGATGCAATATAAAATAATGTTATAAAAGATGTGTCCTCTATTGTATTGCTCACCTTGAAAAATATCAAAATACAACAGTTTTTAAGATCCTATGATATAACATGCCACACCTATTTGGAAAATGCACTTAGTGGCTTTCCTTTGCTTGCACCATGCATCACCCTTATAATCCTGGGCCTGCCCTCTTCTCTAGACCGCTTTCTCTTTTTAATCTTCCGTGAAACCAATACTTCTTCTTAGAGCATGCTGATTTTTAGAAAAATGTGAAGAAAACTTTATCTCATTTCCTGTGAAGGAAACTTTTGTTTACCCATCCTCTTAAACTAAATTTTCCAGATGTATGCCGAACATCCTTTTAGTTCAGTTTAACAGTTAGTTATCAGATTAAATTTCAGCTTATCCATACTATTCTGCTCCTGACTGCTACAATATCCATGAAGCCCCTAATGCATCTTTTTTTTTCTTCCATAGTTTTCAGCATCTAGACAAATATTGGGTATGGGTTGTCACAAATTAATAGTTGCAAGTTTTAATAGATTCATTATTCATAAAATATAACAATACTTCTGCTTCCCTAACTGTTCTTTCCTATGGATACACCAGACTATCACAGATAAAAATATAAAATACATTGTAGAGGGCAGTAGTCTAAGACTGGGTGTTCTATCTGATAGGATCTTTTTTAAGCTATATCATAACATAAAAGGAAGTCCTGAAAACTCAAGAAAAAGAAAAAAAAAGTCCAAATTCATGTTTCTTTTTTTTTTTTTTAGTACTGGGGATTAAACTCAGGACCTTGCACTTGCCAGGCAGGCACTTATTCTTCTGAGCTATTTCCCTGGCCCCTCCCAAATTCATATTTCTCATCAAGTACTCACTCAAATGATAACCATCTTACTACTGTGACACTATTAACCCATTCATGAAGGCAAAACTTTCATGACAAAAATCCTTTCTTCAATCCCTTAGGAGTATTATTACAAAGGCAATTAAAATTCAGTATGGCTCTTTGTTGCATCTCCTGTGAGACTTAGCAATTCTTAGCAATCAGACTATTGACATTCCAGAAAATGTTAACATATCTTTGAAAGGATGCAGTTATTGTGAAGGGCCTCAGAGGAAACTTATGGAAGGATTTCAACTACATCAACGTAGAACTCAGTCTCCTTGGGAAGGAAAAGAGGGGCCGGGTTGACAAGTGGTGGGGAAACAGAAAGGAGATGATGACTGTCCGCACGATCTGTAGCCATGTACAGAACATGATCCAGGGGCACGCTGGGCTCCCGTTACAAATGAGGTCTGTGTGTGCTCACATCCCTATCAACGTCGTTGTTCAGCAGAATGGGTCTCTGGTCAAAATCCAGAATTTCTTGGGTGAAAAATACATTTGCCAGGTTTGTAAGAGGGCAGTTGCTGCTTGCTCAGTATCTCAAGCCCAGAAAGATGAGCTAATCCTTGAAGGAAATGACATTGAGCTTGTTTCAAATTCAGCTGCTTTGATTCAGCAAGCCACAACAATCAAAAACAAGGATGTCAGAAAATTTTTGCATTGTATCTATGTTTCAGAAAAGGGAAGAATTCAGCAGCTAGAGGAGTAAGATCAAAGAGTTAATCCAGCAACAGAAACAAGCTTCTGGATTGTAAAGCCAGTCTGTGATTTTGTAATGAGACTAAAAAAAAGATCTTTATTATTGGGGCTGGAGAAATGGCTCAGTAGAATAAGTGTTTCCTTGGAAAGCGCGAGGGCCTAAATTCAATCCATGGTTCTACCAAAAAAAAAAAAAAAAAAAAAAAAAAAAAAATATATATATATATATATATATATATATATATTAAATAGGAAAATAAATAAATAAAATCCAACATGAATTTTTGGAGAAACATTCCATTCACAATGCTTACATATGTATGAATGTTGTTCAAAGTGATAGACTTAATTGATATTGTACTTTATAAGAGCATAACTACATAAAATAGAAATCTTTATTTCTATGGATGAATAAATCATCTTTTCTTAGGGTGAGTAACTAATGTAGCAATTTGCTAACTTCAAATCAGTAACCTAAAATGTGACAAAGTTTTGATCTCCAATCACAAAATAACAAAATGAATTTAATAGATATTAAGATGACTTTCACTAATTGAGAAATACATTGGCTATTATTTTCTAATTATCTATCAACTCAGAATTTCCAAATAAGTAAGAAAAATATTTCACTAAAGTGAACGTGAACATAAGCAGTTAGATTTATGGAAATATTATTTCTTTAGAGAGTTATATCAAGCATTGTGTGACTAAATAATCATTAAAAGATTGAGGTTAAAGCCCCTAAGCAGTATCATCCACTGAAGCACTCGATTAGAAAGTCAGACAGTACCATATATTACTAAAATAGAGATTGCTCTTGCTCCTGTGGAAGTTGACTATTGTCCTGTGCAATAAATAGGAAGGATACATTTCACTGCTACAATCAACTTAGAGTCACATATATTGAGAAAGAAATGATGATAAAATACCATTAGTTGCACAGCTATTATAATATATGAAGTTATATTTTAAAATTACTTTAAAAATAGTTTTTGGAATTCTTAGTGCTAAGAGCACATACTGTATTTTCTTTTAGGCTTTTTTTTTTTTTTTTTTTTTTGTGCAGGGTCTCACTTGCCACTTGGACTTGTGGCGATCTTCATGTTTTCAGCCTCCCCGGCACTGGGATTACACGAGTGCGCCATCACGCCCACACTCCATCGTTGGCTCTGCATGCTCAGCATACTGGTGCAGCGTGCAGTGCCAGAGATTGCACTCTGGATCCTGTGCTTGCTGAAGTAGGTGCTTAGTTGAGCGAGCTGTCTTGCCGCTACTCATAATGCACTGTCTAAATGCTGGCATCCGTACGAAGGGACCAGAAGGAGAGAATTTTTCCAAAATTCATAGCTTGAGAAATTTTATGAAACATTTTGTACATAAACATTATCATCATCATCTCCTGACTCAAAGTTACTGTGGTGATGTGTGTGGACTCTATCATCATTAGGATAAATGCTCTATGAGAAGTTCTACCTATGCACGTTGGTCTTCCAGAATCTCTTTCATATTCCTTCCTTGTGACTGTTCTGGTTCTGAATATTTGTTGTGGTCCAAGATGCAAAAAATTTTGTGTTATTTTCTCCTTAAAAATTTAAGTTGCACAAATTCAACTAATTTCAAATAAGAATCGTGTGGAACAGGAAAACGATTCTAATGAGTACAGGAAGGTATATAAAATTTCCACTTGTGATGAGACAGGGATGCAGACTTTAAATTCTAAGCTGAGAGAGTGTTTCTGTGGTCACTGAAGCAGTGTATGATGAAAATCATATGTAACAGAAGAAAAGAATCCTAATGCACATCACTGCTCTAAGTTTCAGTGTAATAAGTTATAAAGCAAAGATTTTAAGTGTATTTAAGGAAAATGCTTCTGATGGCTTGATCTGCTCAGGATCTCATCTATAGTTGAAGAAGCTGGGGCTGGGGAGATGGCTCAGTGGAATAAGTGCTTCCCTGCAAGAGCAAAGGGCCAGAGTTCCACCCTTAGTTCTGCCCCAAAAAAAGGGAAAAAAAAAAGAAATAGATGAAGAAGCTGATCATATTATTAACTATAGAGATGAAACATTTATACTGTAAGAAATGGTAGGGAATGTCAGTAGAAGTGCAATAAGTACAAGATTTCCTCTGTATTTCATCTTTGACTGCGTTTTGAAATATATGCTTACACATATGGCAATTAGTTGGAATAATGTACTCTTAGGAAATAAAACTTTAGTGAGGAATTCCATACATTTTTCCCCTAGAGCATATTACAAGAGACTAACACTATAAAATCACAGCAGGTACTTATGAGAGATGAGCAAGAGGGATGCCTGATTCAGCAAGTTACCTTGTTTCCTTTTTTTATTATTTATTCATTTACTTATTTATTTAATTATTTAGTACAGGCTGTACAGTGTCTCACTGCACAAGTCAGACTCATAGTGGACTCATTTCAGCCTCCTAAACTCTGGGATTACAGGTGTGTGCCACCACGTCCACTGTCAGTCTCTTCTCAGCATGCCCCCAGGGGCGAGCCTGGCACTGCATACCAGGGATTGAACTCTGGTCCCTGCATCTGTCTAACAGGCACTTTAATCTACTGAGCTATCTAGCCAGTCTGAATTGTCTTATTTTAGTCCCATTTTATTATTGTTACGGTTGATGTCTGTAATATCATTGTAAAAAGGAGATGTGTTTTAGTCCAACTTATGAAAACACTGAAACATGTCTGCTACTAGACTACTTTATGCATCTAAACAATGACTTTTATCTATCAAGGCAAATTAATAATACAAATATTGAAACAAAAAATAATATCTACATTTATACAAGCAGAACTCCTTGAAAGAGAAATGAATAAAATTAAACACAATAGAAAGGAAACTACCTAGACTCAAGAAAAAAATTCCTGGTACTATACTAATACAATAAAGAAAATGCTACCACATATTATAAATAAAAATAAATCAAATAATTATAATTCTTTCTTGAGAAAAGCAAATATTTCTTTACAATGGAGAAAAATTATATGTTACCTTCATAAAATGTCAACTTCTAGAAAAACAGGTAAATGTCAGCAAAATTCTAAGGAAAATCATTTTTAATATAAAATTGCAAAGGAAGCCATAATTTTTTCAAGAGCCAATGATTTTAGCACTACTGAACTCTCTGAGGCAATCACTTGATAGAAGTTTCCATGTCTCAGTTACTCTTCTCTCCTTCCTTGGACAAATACCTAACACTCAAACTGAAGGCAGGGAAGGTTTATTTAGCTCACAGTTATTGAAGGTTTCAGGCCACCTTCAGCGGGCTCCAAGGCAAAGTGGTACAGAGCAGAGAGCAACTTTTAATGGTGGTGGCAAAAAGTAAGAGTGTGGCAGCAGACAGGCAGCTAGCTAGACTCTCCCCTGTAATGCAAACTACCCAACCCAGTGCCACCATGTAGCACTCACACCTACAATCCCAGCATTGCATCAAAACCTAATCACAAATCATCTGGAGTCCTACAACGGATGCTGTTCTTCGTAGCAGAAACTTCCCCAGCCTGGTCTTTACAGGCAGGATTTCTATCAGCCTTCTGGTCTTCTGATCTCTGACCAGAATCTACCACAGAGAGCAACCAAAACTCGTCCAGCTCTTCTCTTATGGACAACCCCTTTGAACCATTCTTATCTCTTCCCATAAACCATTCCCAAAAGCTTTTTATCCATATGGTTAGGTATAGTCACAGCAATGACCCAACTTCTCTGGTACCAAATTCTGTCTCAGTTAATCTTCTCTCATTGATGGAACAAAACACTTAACAGCCAAAAAGAAGTAAGGAAAAGTTGAATTAGCTAACAGCTATTGAAGGGTTTAGTCCATCTTCAGCTGGCTCTAGGGCAGAGTGGCACATGGCAGAGAGTAACCATTCATGGTGGTGGCAGAGAGTAAGAGAGTGGCAGCCGCTCAGGCAGCTAGCAAGGCTCTCTCCCCAGTCATTATAATGCAAATTATACACCCCAGGGCCAGCATGTAGCACTCACATCTGCGGTCCCAACATTGGATCAAGAATTAATCCAGAAGCAACCCCATGACAGTGTGAGGCTTTGAGTAGACAATTAGACACAAACCGCAACATTCCAAATGATAGAGAAGAAACTAAGAAGTAAATAGAGTAGAGATACTACGCACAGTCTGGCAAGCTAGGAACATGGTGAAAAAAACCAAACATTAAGAGAGCAGCTCATCCACAGTGACACAGAAGCTCTCATCAAAGAGGAGTGTCTTAAAATAGTCCTCATACTCTGAGCTGTAGTTTTCTCATGGAAGTGTTCAGTTGCAGATTGTAGTTCAATAGGACTGCAATGGAGCCAGAGATTCTGCATTCTAAATTAGTTCTTTACTGGTGCTGAAGCACTGCTCTATAACATAGAGTGTGAGTGGTAAGATTTGGAAAAACACTAAATTCAATGTCTTCAATTTTGAAATTGGCTGCATGATGTTCTTAATTGCCTGTGGGACAGAACTATTTCTATCTTTTGATCTCATTTTTATTCATCATAATAATAATTGGGATTTTTCATCCCCTGTCACTCTTAGAGAGTCATTGCTCCAACCAAATGGTACAGATCCATGTATGTTTCATCTTCAGGGTAGCTAACATCTGTTGATTCCTCTGTCTAGATGCTCTGCATGTCTAGCACTGAAAGAAAATCTTAAATATCATACATTGAAACTTTGAATTACAAACCTACTGTTATGTTTTACAATGTTTCCTTCAATTTCACAATACTTAATAGTTTTCTTATTTTACTAAATATTTATATCATCTATTTATAGTTTGATCTAAATGAGGATGAATACATATCTGCATTGTTTACAGTTGCTATGCACAAGCCCTCCAAATACTTGATTCTTGTTAAACATATTTAAAACTCGATGAAGGAGGATTGTGGTGGCATGATGCAGTAAGTGTTGCAGAATTCATTAAGGTCATGAGAAAGGCCAAATTAGAATAGGACAATTTGTGGCATAATTCAGGGAAGATAGATAATAAGCTATTTTCAGAATTTGTCTTTGCACCTACCTGTACACAGTGCATGATATTTCCCCTTCATTTTGTGAACATTATTTAGAATTCTGTATTTCTAACGTCATTAGATTTCTCTATTCATGCTAGGACCTCTGCAAGGTCAAAGCAATTATACGGCTGTCATTTTATTCCTACATTTGGCCTCAATAATGTAGAAGTGCTCATTGGTTAGAAGATTTCCAGTACAAAACATGATGCCAGCTTCTTTTCAGAATAACCGTAGAGCAAGCAAGAATATGCACAAATATATTTATTTAAGTCAATGTAAAATAACTTATTTTATTTCCAGAATTTGTTTCACAAATTGAACTCTACACTTACATTAATAACTTTGTGTGACGTTCAATCAAACAAAACCAAGTACATATACACAGCAGTACATGTTTTCAAAGCTTGGGAATTCTTTATTTAAAATCAGTTGTGGGCCAGCTCAGCAGATTAACGAGCACAGTTAATCCTCAGTGTATCGTGCCAACCCCACCCCTGGGGCATGCTGAGAGGTGAGTGAGACTGGGCATAGTGGGGCTTGTTTGTAATCCCAGCACTTGGGAGGCTGAAAACAGGAAAATCACTACAGGTTCAGTCTATGTAGTGAGACGCTATAGACCCTTTACCAAATACATAAAAAAGAAATAATAAAATTAACTTTACTGTTAACTTTGATACAAATGATAATCACATTATTCGTAGAGAATTTGTACTGTCAAAATTGTATCCCAATTCTTTTACCTTAAACCCCTCTCATTCCTTCAATCCTTCTTCTTCCATTCTTTTATGTTTTGTGATAATTTTCTTTCCATTCTTCATTATTTTTGCCTCTATTCTCTCAATCTTTTCTCTTTTCTCTCCTTTATTTGAACATTTTCCTTCTCTTTATTTAACAGTTGTAAAATATAAAACTAAATTGCAAGGGTAAGATAGCAAAAACCTATATAAGAATTTGATGCAACAGTGTATTTCCTGTTTAGGGGAGCAGGATATAACTTAGTGGCATAAGCACCTGTATGACAAATGCAAGGTCGTGGGTTCAATCCCTAGTTCTACACACAATGAAAAATGGATACATTTCTTGTTCAGAGTATCAGTAATATAAGACACAATCAAATAGAAATTGTATCTAATTAAAAATAAAAATCTTTTTATGATAATATGTAGATGTACTTATTTCAGTTTAGTTTTTTTTTTTTTGTGCAACCAGGCATTGAACTCAGGCCCTTTCACTTGCCAGGGAAGCACTTATTCCATCTCCCAACCACTATAAACATATTTTAATAATAATATATTATTTTATACTCAAGTAGACATTTTATTTTATGCATTTAGACACTAGAATTATATAGAAGTATTGAAGCACAGTGCTCTATTTCTGTATGATATTATTTAAACCAAGCTTTCATTGTAATCCTGTAACTTGTAAGCAGATTATTTCCCTTATGTCTGCTCAGTGAGCTAACATTGTCATAGAGTCTTATCTCAGCCTCAAGACTATGGAATTTCTTTTCTTTTTTAGTGATCCTCCTGTGTTCAGCCTACCCAAAGCTGGGATTCCAGGCATGTGCCACTACGCCTGGTCTCTGTGTCCAGCTCTGCACACCCAGAGAGAGGGCCAGCATGGCACGTGCTGCTGGGATCAAAGCCCAGTCATTGTGCTTGCCAACCAGGCTCTTAGTCTGTAGGAACCATGGACTTCTAAAGTTAGTGGCGTAGGTATCCAATGGCAATATTGTGCGTTAAGTTTAAACTGGCTTTCATTGTTACTCACAACATGGTGAGACCATGAGAAAATCATGTGATCAGTGTCCCATTGGCATCATGTTTACTGTAGAATGTAAAATTTACCTAAGGAGGGATTGAAAAGAGAAAACTGAAATCACAACTGAGCGCACGTATATGATCCAAGAAGGCTAGAATGAGAACTTTTAAAAGCATATTTTGAAAGTAATGTGTTTAACAATCAGTCTAAAAAAAATGAAGACATTTGTCTTAAGAAAAAAATAAATCTTAAAATAAAATGCAGGTAATTGTTTCCTTTAGGTATCTTATAATCAAATCACAATTCTGATATTGACAGTTCCTCCGGTAGAATATCAAGAAAATTATTTTTATGTGGAATGTAAGAAACCTACAGGAAAGTTTGGCTGAATAAAACAATGACATTTTTTTCTTCCCTATTTTTATTTAATTTCTACTGAATATTTCCCTAGGTCCAATCTGGGACTCAACCAGATGTGTCTAAGTATCCTTGTTTCCTTTCCTTTATATTACCAAAAATGTTGAGCAAAATAACAGAAATATATTAAAGCAATATGTCATTAAAGTTGCACTAAGTAAGAATTATTGAGATAGAGAATGATTTCAAAATTGTAAAACAGTAAGAGAAACTCATGAGGATACCTTGGTCTGCATAGACATTCTTGAAACAGTGAGAGCTTCTACTCAGTCCCTCTTCTGATCTTTAGCAGTAGATACTCAGAAAGCAAAATGTATTTAACTATGTGAAGACAGCCATGGAAGGGAAAGAGCCAAGTGCATTAACTTGCTATCCAGTCTGTGTCATGAGACAAAAACAGAGAGCAATTTCAGTGACAGGATATTAAAAAGAACTATTGTTTGTAATATAAATCTGAGACTTCCAAAGTGCATACTCACTTAGGGGAATGTTGACATGATTTTGCTTTTTAAAAATGTATATTTTATAAGGTGCATTTTTGTGTTCATTCAGTCATTTTTGTGCTTGCACTGAGATTCTTGTAAGACACACTATCCTAGGATAAAAAAAATTGATTCAAAATCCAATATAGAAGTATTTATAATTTATATTTTAGTACATATTTATATGTCCCTTTGGTGAGTACATATATCTCCTATCCAGCTGTTTCTCACCAAGCAGGGTGGAATAGAACTTTGAGCAAAACAAAATATTGAACTCAATGTGTTTATACTGTGTAAGTCTCTGATTACTGCATTTCATTTTGTTATAATCTGTTAGCTCTCACACAATAATGCAATAGAAATGGACAAAACCCACAGATAAGTTAAAATATTAATAATTCATAAAACTATTTCTATCTTTCATCTTTTCATTCATTTACTTTTTTCTTATAAATAACAATAAAGTAAAGGTGGTTAATCTAATTGCTTGGTACCTACTTTTAACATTTATTAATTAGAATTCAGTTGGCAAAGTATATCAATAGAAGTACACCATAATTGCATGCATTTTGTCTAAATTCATAAGCCATTTTATATTAGAAATACACATTAATGTGGTATTTCTTAACATGCCTAATACCAAAATGTACAATATGAGTATTGTTATTAAATAAAATATTATAAAACTTATTTATTAAAAGACAAATTTTCCCAGATATGCAGTTTATACATTGCCATATAATATATATTGCACATGTATTTGATCATTACATATAAGCAAATTTAAAAAAATAATTTTCCACTTTCTAGTTTAACAAATGCTATGATTTTTATTATTATTATAAGAAAATAATTTGGCTGGACAAATAGCTCAGCAGATTAAAGTGCCTGCAAGCAGACACAGGGGGTAGGGATTTGATCCCTGGCCTGCCACGCTAGCTCCACCCCGGGGCACGCTGAGATAGCAATTCAGACTGGGTGTGGTGGCGCACATCTGTAATCCCAGCAATTGGGAGGCTGTAAACAGGAGAATCACTAGGAGTCAGATCTGGTAGTGAGACCTTCAACACCCTGTTGACCCTTCCCTAAAATAAAAAAAAGAAAAAAAAAACAATAAGGAAACTCCTGTATAATCATTACATTTTAAGCTTACTGTTTAACCTAGACATCTATGACCACATTTAATATTTGACTTATCTGCCAAACAATAAAGCAGAAAGTTTGTTTAATGAATGTGAGCTTAATTCTAATAATGTGATTTTCTTAATAACTCTATTTATAAAATCCCTGAAATTTTAACTTAAAACCAAATTTCAGTGAAAGTTATTTGGACAAGCAACCCAAAGAGAGCTAAAAATTAGTTTACTTCTCATGGTTTACTGTTCAAAAAGGGCAGAGATTTTTTTTTTTTTTGATGTGTTTTAGTACACACACAAGGGCTCACAAGGAAGATCAGACTCTTAGTGATCTTCCTGTTTTCAGTCTTCCAAGTTCTGGGATTACAGATGCATACCACCACACCCAGTCTCAGTTGCAGTCTCAGAGCACCCCGGAAGTGGGTCTGGCACTGAGCACTAGGGATCAAACACTGTCCCTGGGTCTGCCTAAATAGATGCATTAGTCTGCTGAGTTATCTGGCCAGCCCAAAAAAAGAGAGGAGATTTTTAACATAATTCAAGTTATGGTTATAATTAAAATAGTTACACTATGAATATGTCTTGGTTCATTGAAAAGAAAGGTTGTGCTAATACATTTTGGAGAATTAAATGTGTATATCCTATAATCAGAGTAACTAATTTAAAAATAAGAATGTGCAATATATGAACAATTGTCCCCACCCATTATCTTGGTTTGAAATTTTGCCTTTTTGTCTTAAAAACAAATTAAAAATGTATTTACTTTTATGTGCATACATCCAAAGACATGTATGCCGAGATTTAAAAAATATATAACTCTGTATATCAATTATTGTCTCCAACCCAAAACAAAAGGCAGCTCAGAAACTTAAAAGAACCTAAGACCATTTATGACTTAATTGAATTAATAAAATCAAATGCATCTTGAATTTTAATAATAAAATAACTGAGTTGGTGCTAGTCAACATACAATTCTGTTTAAAGTATTTTTAATACAGTGTCGAAATAAAAGAGAATACTGGATTTGATAGATAAGAAAAATGACATTTTAAACACATGAATTTATTTAAATAAGAATATGGAGCACAAATTTGAGTGGATTTTTCAAGTATTAAGTATACATCTGTTGAGAACTGGGTATTTATGATTTATAAGTTGTGCAGAGGTGAAAGCATGAAGGATTTTCCTTGTTTTATCTTGATAAATTTGAGACTATGGTTAGTATATATTACAAAACAATAGCTTTGTTTCTGTTTTTCTCAAGGAACTATAAATAAGTAGAAATTAAAAGGAATAGCAGTTAGAATAAGTAGTAGTATTTTCATAAAGAACAGAATACTATAGAAATTATATATTTACACAATACAAGTTCTTTTAAAGAGGAAAATACAGTAACCATGCTGAAGGATAATTTAAATCAGTGGTAGATGGACTGTGTGAACTGTAAAACATTTGATTGACAGAATGATGTACTAAAATGTTACAGGCCACTTGATTAAATAGTTTGCTTCTGAAGGCAAATAAATATGATTTATAGTATATAATATTTGTCATCTGTACTTTTCCCTTTACTAAAATGTCACATAAGTTATGATGAAAGCACTTGAGATTAATTAAATGAGAAGTGTTGTAAAAAAATGCAGTCCAAAGGAGATGACCCTTGGTGAAAAACAATTCTGTAGCATATGAACAAAAAAATTAAATGAACACATTTATCCACACTGAGCAAGTTTAGAATGATTTCACACCAAACATAACATTGGCCTTTCTGATATAATGCTTACCTCTTACTCGGAGTTTTTTTTTTTTTTTTTTTTTTTGAGAAAATGTCTTAGTAAGTAGTTCAGTCTGGGCTTAAACTCACAAGATCCTCCTGTCTTAGCATTCTGAGCACTGAGATTATACTCATACACCACGAAAACTGCTCCTGACTTTTCAAAATTAGTAGTTATATATATTATATAAATAAATTCTATGATTATTTTTCAGATATTTCTCATTTTGTATTGTATTTTATTTTTTCTCTTTTTAAAATCTCTGCTTATATTTACATATATTTTATGGCTACCTACTTAACAGTCTTTCCAAATAATACTTTAATGAGAATTCTTCACTAAGACCTTCTAATTTTTAGGTACACGATTATAAATACTGTCATTTAAGATACACCGTTACATTTTTTTTTCATTTTAAGTACAGTGCTTGTCTTCAAAGGTAATCTCTAACAGAGTAAAAAAGAAAAAATCAACAACCTGGATAAAATTATAGCTGACTGTCCTTCAGACTGATACATTGTATCTAGAACATATAAAGAATTTAAAAAATTAGCCTCCCCTAAATTCAAAGACCTAATCCAAAAATGGGACAAATACACACTTTTCAAATGAAGAAACAGAAACAGCAAGTAAATATATGAAAAAATGTTGAACATCATTGGTCATTTGAGAAATGCAAATTAAATCAGCACTGAGATTCCATCTCACCTCAGAAAGAATGGCTAACACAAAGAAGTCATCCATTAACAAATGCTGAGGGGCTTGTAGGAAAAAATGGATACTTCACTCTTGCTGGTAATGCAGACTGGTACAATCAGTATGGGAATTCCTTAAAAAGCTAGAAATAGCGATCCCATTCAAGTCAGCTGATTTGCTCCTGGGTATTTTTCCAGAAGAAATAAAAAATCGTACTAAAGAGATATATGTGCATCCATGTTTATATCAGAACAATTTGTCATAACTAAATCCCAGAAACAACTCAAATGCCCATCAACAGAGGAGTGGACAAAAAAGTTATGGTATTTTTACACAATGAAGTATTACTGAGCTACAAAGCAGAGTAAATCTGAGACTTTTGTCAGTAAATGGATGTAACTAGGGACCATATTCTGAAAAGAAATAACCAGATCTTCCATGTGCTAACATTGTATTGTCTTCTTAGCATAAGAACCTGAAAGAGAACATGGAATCTGAAAGGTACAACACATGCTGGGATAAGGAAATGAACTTACTCAAAAGGAAAGAGTTAAGGAGTTGAGGAGGACATGGGAAGGAATAGGGGCAAGACATATATTTATGTATGGAGGAAGGATGGTTTGAACAACTGTACTGTGCATTTCTGCTTGTCTATGAAAAGGGGCAGATAATGCTTAATTTGTTTTGTCTCCTTCTTAAATTGTTTTTCCATCTTGTAATATGAATAACTGGTTGGTAGAAAACACTATCATAAGTTGTGTGAAATTCATATTACTTTGTTAAGTGAAATTCTGTATCACTTATAATTTTTATGTTTCAACAATATTTTGAAGTCTCTTTATAAATTAAACAAATTTACAGTGCTTGTAAATTTTCAGGCTTTGTTTTTTGAAGTTTCTATATCCTGTGTGAGGATATAGCCTTTCAGATGATTTTTATTTGCCTCCTTCAGAAACTCCAGGAAGTTTTGTAACACTGATTCACATTTTGTGCAAAAATTGCAATTCATGCTTCTCAGATAATGAAAATCTTTAAAACAGAAATTGAAAGTTACATAAGAGCTAATTCTGGGGAACACTCAAATATTGTTTTCTGCTTTAAAAAAGACATGGTTGGAACTAATTACTTTTGGGATAACTTTATTGCTCTGAAGGATATTTCTACGTTCACATCTCACTTTTGTTGGAAGTATCAAACCTTCTGGAAGGCATCACTTACTTTATGTCTGAGCTTCATCTCTATGACTTATGATGAACATTGAGCTTTCTTCCCTCCTCCCAAGGCTATTATTCCTAATCTTCTTTTATGCCTCCTAATTTTTTGTTCTGAAAGGTATTTCTCTCTTTCCTTTTATTTCAGTGTGTTACTGGATGAGGAAAGCTGAAATGTTCTGCAGGTGATTTCTAGGTTGGTTCTTTCCTTAGCAAAGAATTGGTCAAAAGAGGCAAAAATGGCTCTAAAATTTTGTTAAGGGAAGTAAAATATACAGGATGTGTAAAATGTATCCTACAGGGTGGGCCACCATGCAAGAGCATACAAAGTGGCCAGAACCCACTTGTGACTTCCTTTTTTGTATTGCCTACTCATCAGGTCAAGGCCATCTGCTGTACATTGTGTCTGGATGTTCCTCAAAGCCTCCTGCAATTATGGAAGTGGGCTTCTGTAGTTTGTGATGGTTCCTGACCTGATGCTGGGGTTATAGTTATGAGAGATACACCTTGTTATGGTTTGTGTCTAGTTGTCCCCCCAAAACCTCATGTAGTCACAGGGTGGGGACTTCTAGAGTTTGTGATTAACTCATGATCCACTGGATTATGTGTGATCCAAAACTGGGATTATGGGTTTTAGTACTGCTGGGATTATGTGTTTTAGTACTGCTGGGATTATGGGTGTGAGTACTGCTGGGATTATGGGTGTGAGTACTTCCTCCAGCCTGGGGCAGAGAGCCTGATTGTAATATAACAGAGAGAAAGACTTTCTTTAGTGATTGCTCTTTGTCATTATTGTTGCTGTTCAGACTCCATGAACTCTCTGCCATGTGCCGCCCTGCCTTAGAGCCAGCCGAGTATGGACTGGAACCTCCAGTAACCGTGAGCTACCTAAACCTTTCCCTCCTTCATTTTGGGTGTTGGGTATTTGCCCCAGCAATGAGAGAAGATTAACTAAAACACACCTACCATGCAGCAGGTAGGCTGCATACAACATAAGGGACACACAAGAGTTTGCTGCTGCTCTTCTCTTTTGCTGATTTCCACCACCATGAACTACTGGCCTCTGGAGCCAGCTGAGTACAGACTGAAGCCTCCGCAAACTAGAGCTAAATAAATATTTCCTTCCTTAATTTTGGGTGCATGCATTTTGTGTCAGCAATAAGAGCAATGCAGACAAGAGGGCATCCTATTGAAAATTTGCTTGAGTTCTCTACAGAAGTCCACATGCAGAGCTTTGAAAATTGTTCTGCACATCAGTCCTGGGATTTTGCAAACAATGAATCACCTCCTCTTCCCCATCTAGGTTTGTTATGCCCCGAGTTCCTCTTCTGAGAACATATTTATAGGTCACTTTAAATATTTCAAGATTTCTGTTGCTTTACTGGCTGAGACCCATGCTTGTACCTGGAAATGTCAAATGTGTGGATTTCAAGATAAAGACAATTCCCAAGACTCAAGAAAATCTACATGGAATTTGCAGTTTGAGTTTGAATGTGATCTCTGGGTCTCTGCCTGAACAGTAGTTTGCATTGCTGTTCAGTTTAAAGGAATAATAATTTGTTTTCTTGCTATTAAATAGTAGATAATTTCCTGAGATTATTTACTAGATATCTATATTCATTGTGCATTACATTGCTTGATTATATTCTTTATCACAAATTTAATACATTACTACTTTTGAAATTTCTTCTTTTCATTATCAGTGATTCGTTTTTCCAGTAACTTTTCATGTAGAATCATTATTGCTTTTAGATAAGAGTATTTTTTTCATAGTTTTTTTTTCCCATTTTGATTTTTTGGCTTTTTGTGATTTGTTCCAAGCAGTTGGAAGTAATGCGAATTAGTGATCCTTATAAATTGTATTCAAAACTGAAAGATTCTTACACAAACTACTCACTATGAATTGACAATGTAAATTCAGAAAGTATCTGAAGGGAAATTCATAATTTTCTTCACTGATTTTTATCTCAAGTTTAGCTGTTTGCAAATGTCATATAAATTTTCAGCATTAGGGGCCAGGGAGATGGCTCAGTGGAATAAGCGCTTCCCTGGCAGGCGCAAGGGCCTGAGTTTAATCCCCGGTTCCGCAAAAAAAAAAAAAAAAAAAAAAAAAAAAAAAAAAAAAAAAAAAAAAAAAAAAAAAAAAAAAAAAAAAAAAAAAAAAAAAAAAAAAAAAAAAAAAAAAAAAAAATCAGCATTTCTCTGAAAGTTAGATTAGTGATTTAAAGCAAAAGTTTACCTTTTCACTGAACATAAATCCCTTGGAAGATCTGGCTTCTGGAAGAAAATCTGTTTCCTGACTACTCATCTTGTTTGGGTCTTGTGTCCTGTTTCCTATTTTCCATGTTCTGAAAAACTAAGCTTCCTCTCTGTAGCCTAAAACATTCACAGTGGGCATAAATTCACCACAACGGTGCTCAACTTTGTGTTTTGGATTCTAGCCTGCTTTCATTCATATCCTAATAACTCCTTGCTTTTCATCCAAGCTCATCAATGTTTGAACATAAACTTTTATAACTCGTGCTTCAGAAATGTTACTGTGCTATAAATGGTATTTGTATCAATCTCATTAATTAGCCCAAAATTTGTAGAACAAAAATAATTATTCTTTCTTGGATCTGTTCCATTCAGGTTTCAATAACCAAAAGTCAACTGAAGTAAACTTAGATGACACTGGAAGTAGTTCTCACAAGGATAAAGCAATCAGTCATAAATCACCCTTTTTGGAGCCAGCGCCAGCATTTGATGCAGAGAACTTTTTCCACTTGAAGTAACTTTACAAATTGTTTTCTTAGATTTTTTTTTTTATTCTCTTGGATTTCCTTTGCCTTATTGGACTCTTTTTATTTCGTCTTTGTCATAATCAAATTTTATGCTATGATGCCTGAGCCTTCGTTGTGGTACTTCTATGTACTCTATTTTTGCCTGCTCTTTGTTGTTAATATTGAATGAATGAGATGTTAGTGTGTTTTTCTAACCAAACTTATCTGAAGTAGTCTCTACTTGACACTTTAATGTAGGAGGGTATTTGGTATCTTAAATGGAATAGGTCAGAACTTTCTCATTGAACTAGGAGAAAGTAGCTATATATCTGTACTAATTATTTTGTATATACATATATATATATATTTTTAAGTACAAAATTGTCCTTTATATCCCCCCTTTTTGTTTACTTTTATCAGAGATGAGTACTCCATTGCCACTCATATTTTGTAGGTGCGTGAATTCAGCAAAGTAATCTAATATAGTCCAGTAGTCTATAATAGTAGTGGATAATCTGCATGACTGGCAATGTCAGAAGTTGTTGATTTGAGCCTTTTACAGTTCAGAATATTAATATGGCTTTACTTTTTATACCTCATTTTTATAGTTTTCTACTGGATGGTTAAGACCAAGGTAAAGCAAGACCTTTATAACAGAAAATGTGACTTTTGGATCTGACAAGGTCAGTCAAATCCTCTCATGAAGAAAGATTTATACTAATAGTGTTTAGACAAGATGTCACATCAGCATCTTGTACTCTGAATAACTACTATGAAGACAGCAATATGCAATGTATTAATTATAACTGTCCTGCTAACCTGTTTTGAAAAAGGCTCTTTGCTACCTCTTGCAATAAAATTTATGTATATATATATATATATATATATATATATATATATATATATATATATATATGTATACTTTCTGCTGCAGAACAAATGAAAACTGTTTTTTGAGGTTTTCAGGCAGAAGGTATGAAAGTATATGTCTTATGTGAAAATAATAAGCAAGTATCTTATTAACACAGGAAATATATCCCTGATGCACCTGACCATTTGCCACTACAAGCACACTACTGCTAATATCCAGGCCAGCACATGCTCTCCTGGACAATACCTCTTCCCGCCTGTTCTCTCCCTCTCCTCAAGATACCTGTGCTCAGCGTAAGGCTGCACATTGTCCTTTGGAACAAATTGTATTACTTTTAACTTCAAACCCTCATTGGCTTCACCTATTTACAGGAATTTTTTTTTTTTTTTTTTTTTTTTTTGAACCGGGGATTGAACTCAGGTCTTTGAGCTTACCAGGGAAGCACTTATTCTGCTAAGCCATTTTCCCAGCCCCTGTAGGAAATTTCGTATGTATTTGCTCTCTAAATTCATGTTCCCTTACATTTTTCTCACAATAAACTTTAAAATTAAGTGCATATTATTTTCAAAGTTGCATTACATTTCCCACATATAACTTGCTGTTATCTTTCCTTGGATTCCCAAGGTAATGTACTGCATGGTGGATCTAACAGAGAAATTCCAAGCAGTTATGAGAAGCAAGCAAGGAATCATATATTTGATAAGGAAAGATGAGTATCAGCTACATCTATTGAATATCAGCAACTGAAAGAGAGAGAGAAAGAAAGACAGGTAGCACTTTGCTTTGGTCTGGGCTTGAGTGCAATCTTCTGAAGCTGCTACCTGAGATCAAGTGAGTGAACAAGAGTGGCTAAGTAGGAATTGGGGGCTTACTCAAGTTCCAGGAGGTGAAGACGAGTGTCTAAGGAAGTATTGACCTGAGGTCAAGTGGATAGGGAAAGAAGTGATATCCTCAGCTCCCAGTGTTCCCTGAAAATCTCTGAGGCTGCTGAGGGACAAAGGTCTGTTTTCTATGACTATTTCCTGCTGAATCGCAGCATTGGCTTTGCCTGTGTGCAGATAGGACAAGAAATCCTGTCCTATCTGAACTGAGTGCTTAAATGAGCTAAGTTCTTTCTTTGAGAGATTATTTATGAGATGTTAATACCAAAGTGGGTTCAACCTTTGGCTTAGGCCAAGTAGTTTAACAAATATCAAACAAGAAGAGACAGATTTGATGAAAATATATGTATATAATATCCAAATAAGAAGATTACAAATAGCAATAATAAAGGCAATAGCAAGCACAGTAATCAAATTCTCTAACTCAAGGTATTTCACCAAAAAATTCCTGATTCAAATAGTTCCTCACAGAATTATGTTTAGACAGTTTCTGTGACATATCTTTTACTGCTTTAAGCTGATTGACATAAAATATCATATTTATCTTTTAGGAACAAATCTAAATCCTCTGTTTTTGTTATTAACAAACCTAGATGACTATGCTATTGTGCTCACTATTGGCAGCAAGGCTATTTAGTCTTAAGAAAGACAGTAGTTAGTGAAAGTCTAAGCAAGTTGTCTATCAAATTCTAGATAATTGTTAATAACAGGAAAAACCAATGATCACTTTTAAAGTTTTTTAATCGCTGATTATTATCTCTACTGAAGACATTTTTAAAATTATGCAGTAAGACCTCAGAAAAACAGAAAAAAATAAAAAGAGGTCATAAAGCTGGGTCAAGAACTTTAGGTATGGCAAGCAAAAGAGTAGGCTAATTTATCTATTAGTTCAACAAACTGATATTTTCTTTTCTGAAAAAGAAACTTGAATTCGCCCACTGGATTGAAAATTTCATTGTCAGGTTAATTACAAAACAAAAAAAGCCATGCAAAAGCGTGTTAATTGACTGAGATTAAGTTTTAAGATTTAAGTCACCAACTCAAGACTGTGTAAGGCAATTGGAAGGATTTCTAGCCACTTTTGATGGGTTTCTCCACATTTTGAATAGGCCTTGCTTGATTTTTGTTGGCTCATTCATCTCTTTCTGTTGACTAGGGCCTCTACAGAGTGTGGCAAGAACTTAATTTTCATAGATTAATCAACTTTCTGTGTGATCTTGGATCAAAATGAGAGCCCACTTTCATTTCTGAAAGACTAAGGTCGTCCAAACTTAGGGATTGCTTCTATAAGGATGACTCTTATCTTCTACCAATCCTGTTCTGTCCCATAAGGGAGGTTCCAACCTGCAGCAAAGGTGCCCATGTACACCAAGAGTTGTGTATTTCCTACACTTAGCATAGAGCTTGAAGTCTTTTTGTAAATCTTCTCCAGTATGATGGAAAAATACAATTTGTTTTCCTATGACCTCTATACTCACCCGAGTATCCCATAAAGAGATGAAAATCACTTATCCAGGAGCCATGCAGACTATTAGGGCATGATGTGTATGTCCTGAGAGGGTATCCTTTCCTGACTACTATAGTGATGTATGACCTCATACCTCTCTAGAAATGAGGGTAGTACCTTTTCAGTGCCTAGCATCCTCACTCATGTATTGCCATGCCTGATGAGCCTCTGATGGCTTAGGGCATCCCTTTGCCCAGAGCTCTGGTCTCTTGCCTTTGAAACTCTGGCTTGTTGCCTTTTGTCTTTAGGTTGCCTGGGTATCCCCCTGAGTACTCCAGGCCTGAGTACAATAAAGAATTTAATAATAGTGGGCATTATAGTGAGCATGAAATTAGCTTACCTCTTTTCTTACTCAACACTTGTTTGTCTTCTACTACATCATAATTATTAAACACTAAATAATCCATGTCTACCAACTGAGTTATCATTGCCTGTGGGCTCTATTAGAGTTTCTAGAGCTTTTTCCTAATATATGGAGATAATTAACTAATAAAATAATGTCTTAGGTTAGTCTGGCCTACTCTAGACTCTGCATCTAAATAAGTGTATTTATGAAGTGACTCTTCAAGCTTGAAATGAAAAGTTAATTGAGTTTTCTTTAGAACCTTGACTGATATAACTAAGTTTATTACATTGACATTTGGCCATGCCTTGTTGCATGTCCCCTAAGTTAAGCTGGGCACTTTTTTCATTTGCCTTTTCTACTACCTGCATTATAGTATCACTCAGGACCCTTCTTAGGACTCAAATAACACAGAAGTTGGTTGCTTACTGGTGGATTAAAGTGTGACATCTTCACCATTATCCTACTTAGCAGATCTTTTCATCACTTTTCCTTTCTACTACTTTGCCACCAGAAACTAGGATGAGCAGGTCACCTCACTAGGGCCAATCAAAAGCCATTGTTAGGATCTGGAAACAGCATCAGGTCTTTGATGTTTCAGAAAAATATGCTCAGGGATTTTCTTTCACTGATGAATATTTACAACCAAAAATAGAGTCTGGTACCCAAATAAGATCATTAGCGCCCACCAGTTCTTAAAGGGGTAGAGGTTGAATTCCCTGAATTCAGGACCTAATGACAGGTAATAAGAACTGGTATGGAGTGATTTCTTATCTCCTGAGGGTATGACTGAACAGATGGCAGAGGACGCACCTTGGACTGAGGAGAAGCTGACAAGAGGATGTTCCCAGCATGGTAGGCTCCTGAGGGAGTGGTGGTGAATCGAAGGGATGCATGTCACAGTGAGCTGTTTTTATCACTGAATGTTCTAAAAAGTTCACTGCCACTCTTCCAGCGCAATGATCAGGTCTCTTGTATAGTAGCATAAAGACCTGAAGGTAAATCTTAAATTATTTCTGACAATATTTCCTGTTTCATATTGTAAGAGATAATTGAAATATGGCATTGTATTTTAGACTGCTGTGTGGTGGCAACATTTAATTTTGTCAAATGGATGCCATGGCCATATTTAATTGAGTAAGAATGCAAAATGTCCTTTCTAGGGAGCCTTAGGATGGAATGGTTCTCAGTGGATGAAGAGATATTTGAGATGGAAATTAGAACTAATAGATGAGTTGATTCTCATCATGGCTCTATAGATAACAGTAATTAAAATCAGGTGGAGGATACTCATAAGCCTGCCCCTGGATTAATCCTGGACCAATTAGTTGGGCTATTGTAGGGCCATCTCTGTGATATCCTAAATCTCTTAGTCCAAGGGCATGACCTGGTAGGCGTGATGTGGTAGGATACTCAGAGATCTGATTTTATGTTAACACTTTCTCCATTAAGGAGGACTACAGGGATGTCCCTGTGGGATAAAAAGATTCTAAACCATAGACACCTTAGGGAGCCTTTCCCTACATTGTTTCCTGGTAGGCAGCTTCCAGCACATCCTCTAATTCTATGATACTGTCCAGCTCTCATCTTTCAGGTACTACTAGACCTCAGCTTCTTGGAAACTGATGTCTCCAGCTTTTAATGAGCATCAGTGCCATTTAATTGGAGCCTATTGAGAAGGACCAGATAGACACAACTCCTCTTATAGCTGAAGAAGCCCGATCTGGGATGCCTACTGGCTCACTGTACCTTAGCCAAATATAAAACCACCTAACATTTTATCTAGAGAGAGGTTGCAAGCACTTTACTAGACAAAACCTCTGAACTCTGATAGTTTTCTATGGACATAACTCTCAGACTTTGCTTGAGAAAGAGGAAATTTTACTAATGTGAGGATCAAAGGGTGAGAATAAAACATTTCTCTAGGGAAAAAAAAAAAAAAACTCATTTATGTAGATCTATCCAGAAGAATTTGTCTGGTGAAAAAATCTTAAAAAGAAAAATCAGACATGATAAATCTTTAGCCTGCCAACACAGGTTATATTTTTTTAAAGTAAGTTCACAGACTTGAAACCACAGTTATGGCAAAAGCAAAGCTGAATAGGATGAGTAGAATAATTAGCATTAGGGGAGTAACGCCAGAGATGAAACTTAAAACATGAATTTATTTCTTTTTTTCTTTTTTCCCTGCATGAGAATTAGTATACTTTCCAATTATTTCTTTTCTTATGTTTCTCAGAACCAAGAAGCCAACTAATTTGAATTCTGCAATAGAGGAAATCTTGTGAAGAATGGAGTGCTGTGGAAAAAAGGAAAGATGAAAAAAGGGAACCGGAATTTCCTCAGAGAAAAAAGCAAACAGAAGTAACTTGTACATAGCACTTGGACAATGTAATCTTATGACTTGCTGTCTCCTGAATTTCCACAGTCCAGGGTATACTGGCAACTATAAGCCCCAAAGTCAAGCAATAACATGAGGTGAATGAGGCCATGGCTTTCTGTCTCAAGTGATACACCAAGAATGTGTATTGGAGGGCTCTGCCCAGGTCAAAACAATCAAATGTCAGGCCCTTGATTCTTCTGGGTTCCGAGGGCATGTGTAAGCCAGTCATCCCACTTCTGCTCTCTTCAGATCTCTGTAGTGGTGTGAGAAAATAGATTTACTTAAATAAGAGAACCCTCAAACTGTTAGGACTAACATCAAAATGGGAATCTTACAAACATAGGCCCCCCAAATATATGAGAGCCTTTCTGGGACCTGCAACCCAGAAATCTGTTTCAGACACTCAATTTGTCATTTACTAAAAGAGTAAGAGGGAAAGTTTCCCCAAGAGGAGGCTTACTTCCTTCTTTCTCTGGAATCCTCTGGTTGCTTATTGGTGACTGGTGGCTCCTAGGTGATGGCTGATGAGGTCTTCAGGCCTCAGAAACTGATGTTTCTGAGGTCTACAGATTTGCTCCTCAAATGTCATCACTAAGTGAACTCATCAGATAGATTCTAAGCTCTTGTCTCACTGACAAGCAAAGAACTGCAATGAATATAACTAATGGTGAAAGAAAAACAGCTGCATTTACTAAGACCATAAACAGGTAGACAGGATGAGAGAAAAAAATCCCTCAGCTTTCAGTCCAGAAAATTAAGCCTTGCAAGATCACGAGCAAGAGAGAAGAACAAGGAACATATTCATAGTCTGAGGTTATATAGAATGATTCTAAGATGGCATTTGAGCTCATGTGGGTACAGGAAAAGTATAAAGAAAGTACAGAAATTAATCCAAATAGGATAACTTGATCATAAAGTTGAAGGAAAGAATTATCACTACAATATAAAATTGTAAGTAAACAACAAATCGGTATGAAGAGGGGATGGAAGAATATGAGAAGATAAAGTTAAGACAACATAGAAGTTACCTAATCCACAAAATAGATATTCAATATATATTAAAGTCCATTTCATGAGAAATCAGTGTCATCGAGAACCTTCATATGTAGAGAGTACTCAGTGTCTGACTTCAGTGCTTCAATGGGGAAGTTGACTTTCTCATAGGTGTGATACACCTTGTGTTTTTGTTAATGCCATTGTTCATGTACTACCTTAGAAATGGTATGACCTTTTGAAATTACATGAAATCTACTCTACTGGTTATTTATGTGTAGAACCCACTCCTACTGTTATATATGTTTTGCCTGGATGACTATCCACTACTTTACAAAAATGGTTTTATAAATATTTTATAACAATGGATTAGTCAGCTTTCTGTTTATGTGGCAAAATATTTGAGAAAAGCAACATTAGAAGAGGTAATTATTTTTTCTCACAGTTTCAGACATTTTAGTCATAGCTGCTATACAACTCCTTGGTTTTGCCCTGTGATCACCCACTGAATTGTTATAAAGGAGCTACTCACCTCAAAGAAGCCAAGAAACAAAGAAAGAAAAGAAGGGCAGAGTTCTTGATATCTTCTTCAAGGGCATCCACCTAAGGACCTACTTTCCTTTTAATAGGCCCCATCTTCAAAAACTTCTACTGAATTCCAGGAGCAAAATTGGCTGTAGACTAAATTTTCAAAACATAAGATTTTGGAAAACAATTCAAGAACAATCCACTATTATGCTTCATTGATTTTAAAAAAAAATAAAATATTCTACTCATTGACAATATACTTAGTGACAAAGAGATATGAGTAATATGCACAAAGAGATGAATGTTGTCATGCCTACATACAAAACAGCCATTTTTCAAAGGTAATTTCAATTTTCTAATTTGAATTATTTATAATTTTTAACTTTATAAGACAAAACCTGCATAGAATGTGACTGGACTAGTTGAAGAAAAATGGAATGCATTCACTGTTTTAAATCTATGAGACAATTTATGATTCATGGGAGAAAATCCAAATATTAACATTAACAAGATATTGCAAGAAGATAATTGCTATTCTTGTAAATGATATTGAGAGTTCAAAGATCTTTGCAGAGGGAGTGAAAGCAGGTACAGTTAAAACATTAAAAAATTAAAATCAGAAAAGAAATATAAAGACATGACATGATGTATAATATAAAATTTAGTAGGAAATTGTTTCTTAAGGGTATGCTAGGAAAATATTTTAATAATGGACTGTACTCCTGATAGAGATGCTCTAAGTATTGCTTAAATTGTGGATGTGTTTTGGACTATCATATCAATTAAATTAAAGAAAGAATGGCATGCTTCATATTACATGCAATAATTTAATTCCATGTTGAGTAAATCCTAAAATATATTATTACACTGTGCTATGTAGGGATCCACTGAGTTCTTGTTGTATAGTGATACTTAAATGTTCCTTGAGGTATAAGGGAAGGCACCATGGAATTTATTTTGAGTCTAAACAGAGCTTTTGGCTCTTTCTTCTCCTCATCAAAATACACACATATACTTCATACTATTGTTTGTTTCGGGGGGCCACTATCTCTCATATTTTAAGGTAAAGATGACTCTTCAGCAGAAGAATCCACTGTGGCATATTTAGAGCTGACAAATCTTTCATAGCAAGAAAACTGAAAGTTTTCACAGTTCACTTCGTCCCCTCCCTTCAACAGTACCACCTTTCTTATGTCAGTGATTCCTCCCAGAATCACTTCAAAGGAGTGAGCTGAACTAGGGACAGTCCTTCATGGAAGTTTTCCCTCAAGGTATGGGGAAGGTGCCCTCTTTCTTGGAAGTTCTTAGGTAGTAGTATGAGTGTTTTGGGAGTAAAAGAAAGAGAACCTCAAATATCTTAGTCATTCAAGCAGAAATTTCTTGAAGCTAGCTGTATCTTTTGACTGGTTAGAAACATGAACTGAGAAATCTCACCTGTCTTTATTGGGTTTCTCTATGTCTTTGACAAATGCTTTAAATTGCTAGTGCTTGCTTATAATTTCATGTGTTCTTGAATCAAAGAAATTCATTAACTTTCCAATCCAAGTCAAGAGTGTCTGTTTCTGTGTCTTCTTGAAAACAAGTTTTGAGGACTCATGAATTAAAAAGGAACCAAAGGAAAGTCAGGCATGAGTATTGCTCAGTTTTGTTTTCCATTTCCCTGCTATTTCTTGTTTGCCTATATTGCTTCTGAGAAAAAAGACGTCCCTGTAGAACAATGAATAAATCCAGCAATATGTTAATGTTTTCCAAGAAGAATAAGAGAGTTAATATACACTCAATCTCTGAATTTGTTTATAATTATAGCCAGTTGTTCACTAGAATGTCAATTTTACTATGTATCTCCAAAGATGTTTAATACATAATAGGTGATCAAAAAAATATTATTACATGTGAGGGAATTTTTTTTATGAAAGGAAAAGTCAATCAATATAGCAAACTAGAATACTGTCCTGTTTTAAGAAATTCCAAAGCTACTCAAGCTTTTAGCAGCCGCCATGTCAGTCAGTCAGTAATCATTATTTCAGGACAAAACACCCCATCAGCATAAACTTTAAGACTTGCTGAAGGATCAGATAATCATTAGTACTTTTTAGTAATGAATTATTTTTTTAAAATATATGGATAACTTTATATGTACACAGTAGCCTATAGTGCAGACATAACTGCTTCTGACCTAGAAACAAAAATAATAAATAAACAGTGTAACTCACTTCATTGTTATAATTGGCTCATTGCACTTGTCTGGAACTATACCCAGAGTATCTCCAGGGTGTGGCTGTGTGGGTTGTTTTTTTGTTAGTTTATTTATGTGCCCATAATTTCTAGATGTGAGCAGTGCCTAATAGGTAATAAATTAAAGCCTGTTGATCACCTTAATTAAAATTTCATATTGAAATGACTATTGATTCGTAAAGAGAAAATAGGTATCATTACAATGGCTAAATCCTTATACCTGGCTATACCTAAAATTGGTGAGAATATGGATGAACAGGTACTTTCAATTTTTGCTCGTGGGAATTCAAAATTGTTCAGCTAGTATAGTAAATAATTTGTCAATTTCTTACAGAACTGAGCATACTCATAAAATGAAGTGATATTATATTTATAGTATGTACTCAAAAGAGTTAAAATATATTATCACACAAACATCTGAACACAGTTCTTTATACCAACTTTAATAATAACAAGGAAACTTGAAAGTAACCATCATGTCCTTTGTAATCAGTAGATTAAAAATGCCTCACATTCAGGTAATACACTATTATGAAGCATTAAAAGCAAATGAGCTACTAAACTGAAAGACAAGGAAGAACATTATTTTTTTTCTTCATTTTTGTTAGTACATACTGATGCCAGATTTGCGCCTATACTTAGCATATTTTAGTTATTTTTGCCTCTCTTTATCTCATTTACTCTATCTTAGTCATATATTATATTATCTTATTTTACTTAGTAATGTCCAAATATTATTATATAATATATAATATATAATATATTGTGTATTTTTATTATATATATATATATTTATATATAATATATTTTTATTTTACTTATTAGTAAGTAAAATAAGACAATATAAAATATTTATATATATCTTTGTTACTTCTACAATGTTGGAACAAAATTCTTGAGACCCACAAGTTAAAGGAGGAAAGGTTTATTTTAGCTTTGTTTATACAAGTTTCAGTCAATTTTGGCTGGCCCCACGCAGGACTGCATGGAACAAAGGCATGGCAGAAGAGAAACAGCCCAGGGCAGGGAGGGCATGCATCAGGAAGAAGTGAAGTTATCTCACTTACTGTCCCTTTTTGCACCGTCCAGTCTATAAGCCTATTGGTTGGTTATATCTACACCTAGGATGTGGCTTCCTCCTCAGTAGATGACTTTACCACAATTGGAACAACATAAATCTAATTAGGCATCTAATCTAGTGTTGTACTTTTACTCCAGTATCAGACACCCATGATTCCACAGCCTCCCAAAAATCGCATCTATGAGTACATGAAACTTTTGGAGTATCTAAATAGAAGCCATTACCAACATATTGTATGTTTAAAAGTAAATCATAGCCGGGTGTGGTGGTTCATGCCTGTAATCCCAGCACTCGGGAGGCTGAGGCAGGAGGATTGTTGTGAGTTCCAGACCAGCCTGAGCTACAAAGTAAGCTTAAAGCCAGCCTGAACTGCATAGTGAGACCCTGTCTCAAAAAGACAAAAAAAAACAAAAAAAGTAAATAAAACCCTGGGAAAAGTGGAAGTACAGAGGCAGTGAAAATAATAAGTTGTTTTTATGGCATAGGGGGAAGATGTAAAGCAAATGAAGTATTGGAGTTTATGTTATAAAAATTTTCAGTAAAATATTAAAATGAATGCATTCAATTACAACTACAGATATACAAATAAAGAGTGAGTTGTCATGAAACTACTACCTTTGGATACTTTTAATGTATCAATAAAGCATCACCAATTGTAACATAGAAACTAATCTGGGGAGATCTTAATAATGGTAGAAACCATGCATGAGTAGGAAAAGTTATAATGAGTTATTTTTCTTTACTCTTCATTTTGCTGTGAACACCATGTTTTAAACAAACCAAAACATGTATTGTAAACAATATAACATCAACATATGTATATATTCTATCTTCCAGTATATAATTTGGTAAAAATAATTGGATTGATTAAGTTAAAAGTAATGGAGAAAAATGTATGGTATGTCTTTAAATTGAATTATTATTATTACTTTAAAGAAAATAGAGGACAAGGTATGAAAAAAATTCAAGGAGAGGAGAGAACACTGGACATTTTGCAATCCTAAATTATAGCTGTTAATTCTTTTCTGATATCCATCATGCTTTGTTATGACAGATATGTGTTGTGGGTAAGTAGAAAAAATTTTCTTAATAAGTTATTGGAAGAAATGTTGATCAAAAAGAACTCACATTTCTTTTATAAAGTTATAAAAATGTTTTCATAATGTATTACTTAGTTTACATAAAATCATATATTGAAATTCGCATGCAATGATGTTAAATAAAATAATATTCACAGTACTCAGAGTGTTGACACTTGACATCATATGGGCATTTTTTGATTAATCAAAATATATTCAAACAATTACTTCCAAGTTAGAAAAAATGTAGAAGCCTTTTATATGTCTGTACTTTATCTGCATTTAAAATATATATAATAATTATCTTTGGACTGGATTACAAGATAAAAAATAAACCTGGTGTTGGAAAAAAAAACGTGGTATAGGGAAGGGGGAAAAGTAATTCAGTTGCCTTTCACACAGGTACCAGTTCCGTGCAATGAATGTAATGATTATGTGCTATGAATATTCACTAATAAATATTGAAAACTCAGAAAAATTAAGGGTATGAGTAATAATTATCCAGATATTTGCAGTTTAGTTATGGATCTGAATGCTTTTATATTAGAGACACTAAACTTATTATTATTTTTATCTTAACATCATTCATCCTGAAACAGGCTTACTATATTTCTATTTCTTTCAAATAGTTTTTACAGTATTGACCATCTGAGAAAATTTCAGAAACCTCAACAAAGATATGGGTAATGATACGATTTAGATAAAATTTGAAACATTGACTTACTTCTCGGACTAGAACTATACTTTTTATGACAGATAGGGAAAAAATTCCCAGTTTTTTTTTTTTTTTTCCAAACTGAGACTCTCAGTGATTGACTGATTTTCTCTATTTGTTTCAGTAAAAATATCTTATTTGTCTCCTATCTTTTAAATTTTTATTTGTTGGGATTCCTGTCACTCATCATTTTTAATGCACTACCTTTGATTATAAATCTCTTTCTTAGTTTTTAAAATGTACCACATCTCTATTGAACATTTAACTAGAAACAGTATTGAAATTTAAAAATTGATAGATCCTTTGGGAAAATTCCCAGTAGGGGAATAGCAGGCTTGAATGGGATTTCTAGTCCTACTGTTTTGAGGAGTCTCCACACTGACCTCCACAATGGTTGCACCAGTCTACATTCCCACCAGCAGTGGAGAAGTGTTCCCTTTTCTCCACAACTTCTCCAACATCTGTTGTTGGTTGATTTCCTTATGACAGCCATTCTTTCTGGAGTGAGATGGTATCTCAGTGTTGTTTTTATTTGCATTTCATGAATGGCTAGCAATGTGGAGCATTTTTTCATATATTTATTTGCTTCTTTAATTTCGTCCTCTTAGAAGTGTGTATTCATCTCAGATGCCCATTTCTGAATTGGGTCTTTAAATTT
>PVKA01003991.1:42965-103751 GCA_004027165.1 Ctenomys sociabilis | reverse complement strand
AAATCAGTGTAATGTGAATGAAAACATTCACCAGTACTAGTTGTATTCAATTAGTAACAAGTTTATCATGCTTATTTAAGTTCACCAGAGTGAACATTTATATTATTTATACTTGCACTAAGAAGAATTAAAATTATTATTTGCATAGAAAAGAGAGCTGATTTAAAGATTCTATTGCTGGAGAGGCTATGGGGAAAGAGGAACCCTCCTCCACAATTGGGCCTAGTGCAAGCTGGTACAATCATGATGGAAACCAGTATGGAGATTCCTCAAAAATATAGGATTAGAGGTTTCATTCAAATCAGCTATTCCACTCATAGATATTTTTCCAAAAGAACTGAAATCATCATACCATAGAGATATGTGTGAACTCATGTTTGTAGCAATGTAATTTGTCATAGCTAGATCTTGAAAACAACTCAAATGACCACAATTGAGGAGTGGATAAAAAGGAAATGGTATTTTTACACATAAGAGTATTACTCATCTATGAGAAAGATAAATTAAAGACTTTAGTAGATAAATGGAAGTAGCTAGAGACTATATTGGTAAGTGAAATAAATCAGATCCACACATGCAAATATTGTATTATCCCACTAGTATGAAAACCTGAAAGAGTAATGAAAATCTAGAAGGTACAGCAGGTACTGTGAAAGGAAAAGAGGGACATGAAGAGGAGTTTGCATAGCTGTACTGCTGATTTCTGCTGGGCTTTTGTAAGCAGAAGTTAATGCTTAAATTTTACTGTGATTTTTTTCCTCTTTTGAATTTCTTGTGTCTTTGTTATTGTTTTGTTTTGCTTTTTCTTCTTTAAATGAATCGTACATGTTTATATCTGATAATGTGAACAAGAAATTTGAAGAGAGCATCAGTAATACAGCAACCGTGTTGAATTCCTATGACTTTGTTTAGTTAGGTCTTCTATCATTGCTGTTTCTCTTCTATCACTATTTTGCATTCTTTAAAAGATAAAATAAATAAATGAGTATCCTACTGCCAAAGAATTACCTAATATAACATGTCTAACACAAAAAAGAACAGTAGCCATAAAGTTCAGCAATAGATTAAAATATCCATATACGTTGATACCTGTGAACCAAGCAACGGCACTGAAGATAGCAGTGTGCAATAGAAGGGTCACGCTTGGAATGCCTGTCACTCTGGTCTGCTAAATACAAACTTCCTGTCATGACATACCAGTTATTACCATATTGTCTCACAAGTAAAAATTTTTTTTTTGGGGGGGAGGCACAATAAATGAAAAATTTAAAACAGACACAAGAAAAAAAAATGTTACAGGACTGTTCTTCTACAAGGGTGTATATGATTAGATTTCTAAATTTCTGTGTAATTATATGTGTATTGTAGTATTTTTAAAAAGTTTTTCCCTCATACTCTGTAAAGACTTAAAATTTGTTACATCAATACTTGATGGAAAAATATCTGTTCCACGTTAGGCCTAAGATGTTTGATATTTAGACAGATAGGGTAAACAGAACTGCATATGTTGCAGGGTAATAATCAGCTTTTCTTCTGGATAGTTAACAATATAAGGTTGCAAATCAAAAATTGGAGAAATGGAAGGGCTACAATATCAGCCAACGTTTTGGCCCTAGACTTAAAAGTTTGTGAAGACTCAGGACATAGGAGAACCTGTACTGCAACATCATGGAACTCAATTGTGCCACAAATTTTCTGATCATGGAGATTATGGAGCCACAGAGGAATGTGATCAATGATGTGTAGTGTGCTTAACAAGAGTCTCATGGAAAGAAAACTTTCTCAAAGGCTTTCTCAGAGACAAAATTGGCCAAGCAATGGCTGTGACTGATCTACATGGCTGACAGTGACAAATGATCTGCAGATCCTGTACAGGGTTACAGGATAAACCCTAAGGGGACTTGACTGACTTTATTAGCTACAAAAGTTATATTTCTTGTTATATAGGTCTAGCTTTATCTTCGTCGTAAACATCCAGCAGAAAAGTATAAAAACAAGGTATGTAAAGTAAAGCCATATTAATATACTGAGCTGTAAAAGGCTCTAGTCAACAACTTCTGTGGATAACCCACTACTATTGTGGACTGCTGGACTGTGTTGGAGTGTTTTGCTGAATTCAAACACTTATAATAATTGAATGCCAATAGAATACCCATCTCTGCAGGACTAAATAAAAAACAAGGGATATAAAGGAAGGGCCATTCTGTGTTTGTGTATACAGAGCAGTTAGGATAAATACGCAGCTACTTTTGCGTAATTCTGTGAGAAGAAAGACTTGCACTAATAGTGTTTGGACAGGATATCCTGTCTGCTCTTGTATTGTGGATAAACACTAGGAAGATTATAATGTAAAAAGTATTAATTATTGAAACTGTACTACTAATCAGCTTTAAGAAAAAAATAGGTATACAGCTACATTCTCTTAATTCAATGAATAGAGAGATTTGTTCTAATAGTGTTTATAAATAGAATATCATGTCTGCAGCTTGTACAACAAATAATCACTAAGAAAACAAAAAATAGATTAAAATACTCTTGAAATATACCGAATATTCCTAGAGAAAGGAGGTACTTTAATTTTCTGTGTTTCAGTCTATTTTTTAGGCAATGGAAGACAAATCCTAATATCAGTTTACAAATATTCCTGGAGTTACTAAATGAAAGAAAACACAGAGTCCTACACTAGTCAGGCCCACTGTAATTTCTAGCTTCACTCATTATCTTATTTCCAAAGTCGTTTGACATTAGGAATAGGAAGACTTTGGTCTTCCACACTTTCTTTTTCATCTCAGTTTTGACATGCATAATATGTGAATAATAATTCCTATTTTTTCCATCCCATAGAGTTACTTTGAAAAGCAAATGCACCTACGGATGCTGGAAGCACTCAGGTGTAACAAAAAGAATTCAGCTTTAAAGCAAAATAAAGGTTTGTTACAAATCCTTATTAGTGGATTATTTAGCCATGGAACATCTTGAAAGATATTATTGAAAAGCAATGTGACACTATTGTTTTGTCTTTTAGATGTTTGCGTTATTTTCCTATTTTTCTTTACAATGCAATCAATTATCTTCCAACATATAGTCAAAGCCCTGTGTGAATTGTCATGTCCCTGTGCTTTTTAGGGCTCATATCACCTGCTGGTGTGCAGCCTTCCTGCCTTGCCTTGTCTTCCTTTTTCACCAAAAATAATATTACATTTAGGTCTTTAAGTTGGAGGGTTTCTCCACTTGAATTGTATTTTCTCCTTCATTTTACCTTTGTGAGGTTTTTCTTTTTTTTTTTGCTATTGTTTGTTTCATTTCAATTCTCACTTTCTCTTTTATACCTTCTTTGAACTCCTAAAGAGAACTTGTTCCCTGCTTTTGTTTTCTCATGGAACTTTACAACACACTTCAGTATGTAATTATAATTGTTTACATGAATGTTTGTTTGTTTATAAATTCTGGTCACTTCAAGAACACGAGGGTCATTTCTGTTTAGGTTGCAACTGCAGCTCGAGGTTCTAGCACATAGAATGCTCACAGTAAACCATAGGGAACCTTTGCATCTTATAGTCATAACTGAAAAAGATTGCTATTAACCATATATGACAAGAATGATTTTTTATTTTGGAGGTAATATGTGCAAACGCCTCCCTGTATTAGCTATCAGAAAACTGTAACTTTGGGGCTGCGGAAGTAGCTTGGTGGTCTGAGTGCCTGCCTAAAAGTGCATGACCCTGAGCTCCATTCCCAATACAGCATGCCATGCCAGCCTCAAAACTGCAGTGTACCTTGCTGGCCCTAAAACCAGCCATGGCGGCATACACCTATAATCCCAGCACTGAAGCGGTTGAGACAGGAGGATAACTATGAGTCTGAACTATGTAGCAAGACCCTGTGCCAAATGAATAAATAGATAAAAATTTTAAACATTATTTTAAAAATGCAGCTTTTAAAAATTATGTCTTAAAACAGGTATAAGTATATAAATAATTTCACAAGAGGCAATACACTTTACAAGATTAAATTATTTTATCCAGATGAAATGGATGAAGTCATATAGAAAAAAATGCCAACATTGACACGAATAATTAACCATAATGTAAATTTACAATACTTTTTATTTAGGAAAGAATTACAGCTGAAATAACTGAGTGAATATGGTCCTCTGTAGTATTATATTGCTCCAGAGAAAAGTGCTCAGGCTTCACTGGGATTACCATGGAGAACGGTCCTGGGGAACCTTTCTAGATGCTTGTGGTGGATCATGACTATTCCAGCCAAACATATCTCAATGGACAAATCTGGGGTACAATTTTTAGATAAGGAACCCTCAAAATCCAGTAGCCATTACAGATCTCTTGTTTGAATTAATTTGTTAAGCTGACTCACTACAAAGTGACCAAATGTGAAGAGATAATTAACTATGTACACCACAGTAAGGCATTTCAGAATTCTCCAGCACAAGTTTATAGACAATTATTAAAAGTGTCAGACTGGACTTATATTTCCCTGATAGCCACTACTTGTTCATAAGATCATAGTCTGTTTTGCTATTAATATTTCATATTCTTAACACCAAATGCCATACTTACCATCACCAAGATTTTCTTTCTTTCCTTCCTTCCTTCCTTCCTTCCTTCCTTCCTTCCTTCCTTCCTTCCTTCCTTCCTTCCTTCCTTCCTTCCTTCCTTCCTTTCTTCCTTCCTTCCTTCTTGTCTGTCTTTCTCTCTTTCTAGAACAGAATGTGTTTATTGAGGAAAAGATAGCTCCTATATGAAAGAAGGAAGGTGGACCCAAGGGGGTTGCCCAGAAGTTATCTTTTCTAGGGATTTTTATGGAATAAACAAAGAGGTGAGGCAGACTAACGTGGAATGCACTAGGCTGGCATGAGGTGTGACAAAAGTTTGGTCAACTGATTAGATCACAAGCTCAGGTAAAACTGATGAAATCCAGGACCAAAAGGGGAAGAGCATCATGTAGCAAGTGGGCACAAATACAAAACTGGAGCTTCTCCTGTGGAGTTGTTTCTGGCTTCAAGGTGACGATACCTATTTAGAATATCAACCCATGATGGCCATCCATGTGGCTGCATTTGTTTACTGTTTTCTCTTAATATCTGCACGCAATTGCAAAGTCATATTGTCTCCTTGAGGGCCTATCCCTGTCTCACTACCTATAATATATTCATGTAACTTATCTGCCTACAGCAATCATTCCTCTGAAGAAATAGCCTGAGCTGCTATGGAGGAATAAAGGGCCATGATCACTCTGGCTCCTTCAGGCTGTAAGGGGTTATAGGTATTTGCTAGCAGTCAGAGATATTCTCTTGAAGTTCTGCCTAAAGGCCCTCAATAGTCCGCAGGCATTTTCTTCTTAGGTAGGTGTATAACTTTAAGTCTGAAGGAGACAAAGCCAAAGTAACAAACATGCATGAGCTAATAATAACTTCAGTAGGATAATTATAAATGTAGTTAAAGTTTTTTTACCAAGAGGAGCCAATACTGGCTTCCCACAAAGACGACAAAGATAGGGTCCAGGGGTCTCAGTATCTCATGTACCATTGATTTGATGTCTCATATCTTGAACAGCTATTGAGACATTAGCAGAAGGATCAGGAATGTAATTACCTTCTTTTATGTTTGTAATTATAAATATACTAGTCAGAACTTTTTGTAGGTCAATTAGCAGAGATTTCTTATAAGAATTCGAAAAACATAAAACCTCTTATCTATAGTGAACATATTTTTAGTACCCTAATATCTGAAAATTTGTTGAAGGAGCCTTGTCTAAGGTAGTGGCTTCCATAGCCATTGAGTATAAATGCTTACTAATTTAAGCAGACCGAAAACTCAGGAAGGTAGTAAAGTGCAACAATTCTATATTGGAATTGGGTAAGCTACTTTTAAATACTAGGTATGCTTTCTGGCTGGGTAGTCATGGAAAATTGTGCTTCATTTATCTATTTATAATAGTATTCCTTGTGTCCAATCTTGATGAAAACTAAAATATAAAAATAATATTACTTTAAAAAATTACTTTCTTCAGTGGTTTTTTTTTTTTTCAGAACTGGGACTTGAACTCAGACCTTGCGCTTGCCAGGGAAGTGTTTATTCTTCTGAGCAATCTCCCTGGCCCCTTTCTTAAGTGTTATGGCTCATAAGTAGAGGTTTTCTCAAAGCACCGTGTTTTATTTATTTATTTATTTATATTTTTTGCTGTACTGGGAATTGAACTCAGGACCTTGTGTTTGCAGACAAGTGCTTATTCTACTGAGCTATCTCCCAGGACCCTAAAGCTCCATGCCTAACGTGGGGCTTTTGGGAAGTGGCTGAATGTCAGTGTGTGCATGAGGATTAAGGGTGTGAGAACTGGATTTGTGCGTTGTTTGGTTTAGGTGGGTAAGAAGGGCTTATATTCTGGATGGAATATAAAGAGAAAGGGAGACTCACTGCTTGCTTTTTCTGCCTCTTCTGCCATGAACTACTTGTCCTCTGCCATGGCAACCTACCTTGAAGACAGCTACTTACTGAAACATTTTAAAACTATAAAATAAAATAAACCTTTCCTCCTTTAAATGTGTGATAGTTGGGTATTTTTTCACAGTAATGAGGTATGCAGTACAGCACATCATAAATTACATTGTTTTGAAAATATTTTAATATCTATTCTAAGTGCTTTAATTTATACTACTACTTTATCTTACTTTATCAAAAGGAAAGATTTGTGTCATTATAGGTTACTATTTTATAGGAAACTTTTGGTTTATGTCTTGGACTCTGACTAACTGCATTGCAGATAATGACACTGTGTAATAACTACTGCTATTATCTTATTAGTTAATTATGACATTTTGTTTTATATTTTCATAAAATAAAAATATGCTCAGTAACCCTGATGATGTGCTAAACTAAAAGAAATGGAAGTTCTCACTGAGAGCTTTCACTCTGTTATAGCTGTTCCTCAGTATTAACATATTTGAGAGATTGTGATGGAGGAAGACACTATACATAATGTGTAACTTCATTTGCTCTGATTGACTGAAACAAAATCCCTTACTTCAGATGTCACACAGCCAGGCAATACAATACTAGTATCCCAGCAACTTTGCTGTTGATGAACCAGCCTGGCTAAGGGCATCTCATGGGTTCAAAACTTGTTTCACGTGGATGTTTTCTCTGCCTCTTTCCACTGTAACCAACCAGATGAAAGGTACTTTTCTTATATTCCCGTGCTCTCCCATACCGCTTCCTAGCTGTCTCTTCAGGAAAAAAAACAGTCTTTGCTAACTTCCCCAGTTCTCTAGAGGAAAGATCCTTTTGTATTCTAAAGATTGTCTGTAGCATTAGCAAGTTCTGGGAAAAGGAACTAAAAAGACAAGAATCATAAAAATTTTTAATCAGTAATTTTCATTTAGATTCATAGAACCCGGAATATCCAAGGGCCAACAGACAAGAGTGGGACCTGTGTTAGAAAAGAGAACATCTGGAATTTAGAGCTACCCTGAATTCTGTAACTATCCTAAGTGCTTACATATCTGTTATGCCTTCTGTAAACTTCTAGGTGAGCTTTGAGTCTTCATCCTGTAAAGAAGACACTGTCATGTCCATCATCTACAGCCGAGCTTTGCTTGTAGTACAATCTAGTCCATTGCCTTGCTACAGCAACTTGTCCTGCACACACTGGCCTTCTCAAATGTCAAACAACAGCAGTGCATTCAAAATTACAAGATCCGCATATAGGGTTTGCAGGATTAGAGAGTTGTTATGTGAACAAGATCAAAGTATTCCTCAAAGACGAGTGGGAAGAGAAGCACACTGAAAAGAAAAAGTAAGGGCTGACTCCAGACATAGAATAAGGGTGGGAGGCATAGAATTGACTCTGAAATTAGTACTGTGACTCTGAAAATACAGGGTTAAACAGAAGTACCTCATTTTTAATAAGCCAGAATTGTCTCTCCTCTGCTAGGTATTAATGCCAAGTCACTTTCTGGAGAGAGCAAAATTGAATGATGACCTTTTGTTCACATTTTTATTAAATTTATACCTAATCTTGATTATTATTTCTCAGATTATTTTACTGATCTATTTCTCTTATGGATGTGTGCAAAGAAAGAAACATCTGTCTGTTGCTCATGTGAAATTCATAGGAAAGGAACATCCACCTATTTTGTTCACACTGTGCTGAGTTATTTTATAGTGAAAGCATTGCAGCCCCTGGGTTTGAAGTTTTCCGGTGTCATGATAATTTTGAATCAATGTCAGATCCCTCTACCGTTTTTGTACCATAGTGGCAAATGGTGTGATTTCTGGTCAGTCATTTTATGTATCATTAAGTCAACTATTTGAATTATCTAAATATCAGTTCACTTATAGAAAACATGAGCAATAAAATAACCTCTACTTGGTTTATGATTGGTTTCAATTACACAATGTATATAAACTTCCCAGCATGTAGTACATAAATAATTTTTGGCCACATGGTTATTGGTAGAATAAAAACGTACAAATTCTTTTTGTTATGTTTTTATTAAATCAGTTTTTATAATAATTTTTTCAAGCAAAAATATCTCATAACTCTATTTGCAGAAAATAAAAGGTGCAAGATTTATATGATCTGAAGATAAACCAAAGTATTACTTGCAGAAAATAAAACTCAAACTTAGAGAGATTATCTTACCATATTTGTTGGAGGAGGTAAAACCAGTAATTGACCGAGTTATAAAGGTCATGATCATATGGTTCTTTTCAACTATTTTAATGTGTGCATGTGTGAACATGTGTATTTGTTCATTTGTTTGCATACCTATAACATTGACTTCATAATTGCCAAGTATATTATTGGAAAGTATGATGATAAAGAATGTATATGGGACTATGGAGGCTGGAAAGAGAGTTCAGTAGCACACGTGTCTGCCAGGCAAGCCCAAGACCTGAGTTTGATCCCCAGTACCAAAAAAAAGAAAAGAAAAAGGAATATATTATGAATCTAGTTCAGTGGCAAAACTTTGCTGAGTATCTCTTTAAAAATAGAATAAATACCTGAATAACATAACACCTTGACAGAAAATCATAGTGTACTGTAAGAAAGTTATTTATCTCGACAACACAATCCAACACAGTCCAGCATTCTACAACCATAGTGAGTTAGTTATTCAAAGAAATTGTCGACCATAGCCATTTACAGCTCAGCTTAATATTATGGCCTCGTGATGTATACTTCATTTTTATACTTTTCTGCTGGATGGTTAAGATCTAGGTAGATCAAGACTTATATACCAACACATGAACTTTATATTTCCTATGTGGTCAGTGAAGTCCTCTCAGGGTTTATCTTGTAGTCCTGTACATTATTCTGTAGTTCATTTGTCTGTGTCATCCATGTGGATGAGTCACGGCCAATGCTTGACCAGTTTGCTGTCTTTGAGAGCTTGAGAGAAAGTTTTCTCTTCATGTGATTCTCTTCAGGCACACTTTAGAACTTCAATCTCTTTCCTCTGTGGCTCCATAATCTCCTTGTTCAGAAAATTTGGAGCTTACCTGAGTTTCATGATGTTGCAGTACAGGTTCTCCTATGTCCTGAGTCTTTGCTGACCTTGAAAGGCTAGGGCCAAAATGTTGGCGAGTTCAAGCACCTAAGTTAGTTGAATGTCAATGGAGTGCTCACTTTTGACAGGTGTAGACAAAGGAAGAGTGTAGAAAGAAAAAATCATGATGTGTGTGTATAGACAGTACAGTTGGGATAGATAACGCTGTGCTTCTACATAATTCTATGAGAGGCAAGATCTGCACTAATGGTGGTTAGACAGGAAATTATGTCGGCTTCTAGTACTATAGTCATCCACTAGGAAATAATTATTCAATAATTATTGAATTTTTGATAATTTTTGAATTATTTCAGGTATAAAAAATAAGTAAGCAGCTACACTCTTAATTCACTGATAAGAGATATCTGCTAAAATAATATCTGTAAATATAATATCATGTATGCACCTTGTACAATACCAAAACATTATGAAAACAGTGTGTAATGTATTAATTTATCGAATCTGTATTGTTAAGGTGTCTTGAAACTGTCTGAGTGACATTTGTACTTGAATAAAATGAAAAGAAAAAAAAGAAATTTATTTAGGACATAAACTAATAGAAAAATGATGTGTTCAACAAATCAGCAAACTGAAAGATGTGGGTTTTTTAAGGATAAGGTCATTGCAAGGTTACAAGATGTAACTTTGGAAGTCATGGAGAAAGTGATCCTAGAACAATGCTTTAAAGAATGGAGAAGCTCCGAGTGGTGAGGCACTCCTGCAATCCAAGCTACTCCAGGGCTGATGCTGGAGGATCACAGACTAGAAACAAGGCCCAACAATTTGGTAATTTTATTGTTTTAAATTAAGAGGGTCGGAATACAGCTCAGTGTTAACAGAGCCCTTAATTCCCATTCCCAGTACAACAACAACATGTGGTCAGAATTTTCCAAATAAGGAATTGTCTTATTTGAAAGACAGTTTCAAGACACCTTAACAATACAGATTTGATAAATTAATACATTACACACTGTTTTCATAATGTTTTGGTATTGTACAAGGTGCATACATGATATTATATTTACAGATATTATTTTAGCAGATATCTCTTATCAGTGAATTAAGAGTGTAGCTGCTTACTTATTTTTTATACCTGAAATAATTCAAAAATTATCAGAAATCCACATGGTAAAGAAATAGAGATGCAAAGGATGGTTTTGAAAGGAATAAAAAGCTCAATATCACCAAGATCAAAGCTTAGACACTTGGCAGAAGTGGTGAGGAGTGAGACTAAGAACTGAGGAAGCTAGCTGGGCTGTAATGTACAATGAGCTTTGAGTCCCATGTGAGTAAGATCCTTTGAAAATTGAGGTGAGTCCCCCAGTTCCTTTCCATTGCCTCAGATACTTTCAAACAAAACGAGTTTCTAATCATGGGTTCAAAAGACTAAGTTATTGATTTGAGGGCATTTGGAGAGCAGATGGGTGAAGACAGGCCTCATGATCAGAAAATCTGTCTTTTTGATTTCCCATAAATGTCCAGTCTATCTTGTTTTACCTCTTGAGCTTCATCCACTTGGTGTACTCATGGTGCAATACCAAGCATTTAGACATGGATTATAGAGAAACATCCGACCCATGAATTTGCGCTCACAGAGAGAGGTAAAAGGCCTCGTAACTGGCATAACCTTGGGATCTTATAAAATTCCTTTTAAAACCTCAATTTAATAGAAGTTATATAATTAAAAAATCACTAAACATTATGTTTTTGCTATTTCTTTAGCTTAATTAAGTGTACACAATTAACTTTTCAAGTAATTTTCAGTGTTGTCCCAGCTGAGATTTTACAAAGCAGCTGTTATTATGAGGGAATCTAGTAAGTGATTAAGCGTATTTTAGCTTTCCAAGAAAATTAAGCTTGTAGGAACTTTAAAAATAAAGACTTATAACTGCCCTGAAACCTTCATCATATAAACTAAGGAAAGCTGATATGTACAGACCCAAACACTTGGGAATTTGAATCTAACAGAACCTATTTTTTCTTTCTTTTTTGCTCATTACTCAGCTTGGACTCATAGTGATCCTCCTGTTTTCAGACTCCCCAGTGCTGGGATCACAAGCATGCACCACCATGACCAGACTCCGGTTCCTGGCTCAGTGTGCCTGAGGGCAGGGCCGGCTTGGCCTGCAGTACCAGGAATGGCACCTGGTCACTCCACTTGCCTAAGTAGATGCTCAGTCCACTGAGCTATCTCACTGGCCCTCAATAGAACCTCTTTAGTAATAAAAAAAAAATTAGTTCTACACAGGCAAGAACCCCAAGTATGCATCTGCTCTTCCACAGTATGCACTGATACTTGACTTCTTCAAGGTGGCCTTTATCCAGTGTTTGAACGACGTCTGTTAATATAAGCTTTTGTATTCACATAAAGACCATTGACATTACAAAAAGACTCATTCATTTCACAGGTATGTACGAAGAGAATGAAATTAGACTTTTTCTGTATGTTTGTTTGTCAGGCAGGTGCTTATACTAATGAGCTATCACCCTGGCCCTTGACTTTGTTTGTTAATAAACTGAATCATCACAAAAGAGATGATATAAGTTCAAACTTCATAAAGCAACAAATCTAAAATCTGACCTCAATAGATAGAGGTATGGTCATTTCTATATGTTAATCCCCAAATCTGTCCAAACTATTCATATATATATATATATATATATATATATATATATATATATATATATATAACATATAAAATATTCTGAGTTTAAAACATAAAATTGGAGAGCATATGCTGTTATATATACTCCAACATCTTTTGGTTCAAATTAAAAGCAATGTGTTCATTTAACTGACTTGGAAAAATTTCCTGAATATAACATGTCCTTTAATGAAAAATATACATTCTTATGCACAAACATATTTTGTGAATTTTTCTGCATTAAATTGCATGTGACTGTTAAACCTAGTAAGTACCCAGGGCATTAGTAAGCGTGTTTCCTGTATGTGTTGGTGGGTCATCATGATGGTACCTTAGGAGTCTCCCCTCTTTCTTCACTGACCCTGTTCTCTTGTTTCATTTCCAGGCCACCATGAACTAAATGCTTTGGGTTCATCTGGTTTTCTACCCAACACTTTGGTCTTGGAGTCAATGCAACATGGACAACATCTCTTTAAACCATCAGCCAAGTTAAAATTGTCTGTTAAATTGCACATGAGCATTAGTTTGTCTCCGACATGGGAAGCCTACTAATGTGGAAAACTGACAGCAGAGTTGAATTTGTGGATGGGACTGTAACTTACTGTGTACTTTAGAAATATTTGGAACTGGATCACAGAATTTCACAAGGTTTGCAATATGGGTTAGAAAAGTTCTAGAATGTTATAATAAGAACTTTGTGGGAGAGTTTTTAGAGTCTAGCAGATGAAAATGGTCATAGAAACGTGAACAAAAAACTGCTTAGAAGATTTCAGTGGAAACAAACAGTTATTTTCAGAGTTGGGCTAGAGGCAAAGAGGTAATGCAATTTAAATATTGTAAGTGTACTAATTCAGACAAATAATGAATACATGGACTACTGGACTATTTTGCATTATTTTACTGAATTCATGCAACTTCTATATTTAAATGGCAATGGAATACCCATCGCTGACAAAATTAAACAAAAAAGGGGATACAAATGAAAGACCATTTTTTATCTGTATATTCAAAAATAGGATAGCTATACAGCTATTTTCTCTCAATTCAATGAGAAGAAAGATTTGTACTAATAGTGTTTGGACATGATATCATGTCTGTGTCTTGTACTATGAATAACCACTATGAGGAAATCAATATGCAATGTATTAATTATTAAAACTCTTTTATGAATCAGTTTTGAAACTGTTTCATTTCTATTTGTTTCTCAATAATTTTTTTTTAAAAAAGAGGTAATGAACATTACACTCTGTCAAGCACTGCCTAAATTTTGCCCATGTGCTGAGATTGCAGACAATGAGTTTTAAAAGCTTTGGACTAAATATCCTGCTGAAATGTCAATGTGACCAGTGGTAGGGCTGTGACATAGGCGTTGCTTGTTGCCTTCAGTCGAATTTATATTGATAAATGAAGGCAAAAAACAGAGCAACAAAATTTGAAAATTGGAAGTGTGGTCCAGAAAGCAGCACGCATCATGGTGGAACTAAAAGTTCTACAAATGGTGAAGAGATTATTGCCTTGAAAAAGTAACTGGTACTTTCAGGGGTTGAAGATGCATTGAGGTATATCAGGATTCTGCACGGTAATTTAGTTTTCATTGCAGTAGAGATGCTCTGGCACCTATGCTTGAGAAGGCCTACTTATTGTGTTAGTTCCATCTCAGTTATCTTTTCTATCCTTGTTGGGACAAACATCAGACACCCAAAATTATGGAAGGGAATGTACATTTAGCTTAGAGGTAGTGGAGGTTTCAGTCAAGACTTGGCTGGCTATGAGGCAGAGAGGCACAAAGTGGAGGACAGTAGCTGATGGCAGCAGAATACCGAATGTAGCAAAGGGCAGGGCAGGAGCTAGCTAGCCAATCCAACTACATAGCCTCTTTCCCTTCCTTACATCGTAATGCCGATTACCTGCCCTAAGAGTGGGTGCAGCACTCAAACCTGTAATCCAAGCACTGGATCATGAATTAGTAACAAACTCTAGAGACCACCTCAATGACTGAATGAGGCTTGGGGGAAAAAATAGACAGCAAATGCAACAGGTCCCTAGTATGCATTTCACCACAGTCAGCCATCCAAGCATTCAGAGCCTAGAGCTGCTATAATCCAAGTGGGCCCAGTACTGTTCCTGCTCAAAGCAATTGTTGTCCCTGTGGTGCTAGCTTGTCAAACAAACAAAATGGGAACATTCTGTGTGTACAGAAGCTCTTATCTGGATTTTAAAGGAAGATCTGACAGATGTAGGAAGCAGATGTTTGAAGAAGTAGAGTCAAAGCTGCATGTGTGGTGGAGATCCTAGGACGTTAGAATGTCAATAGCCTAGATCTTCTGCCAACCTGGCACAAAGCCCATGTGAGTAGCATCTCACAAGGTTATCAAGATAGTGCTGCCTAAGCCCTATAGAATGCACATCTCATCTTCATGAGACCTGTAAGATAATCACAAAGCTGTAGGATTTAACATTTGTCATGTGTCTGGGTCTTGGTCCTCCCCTTTTCTATCCCTGATTCCTCATTTGGAGAATGATAATGTTCATTCTGTGCCATTGTGTCATGTTTTATTTTTAAGACTTTTTAAATTAATTTTATTGGGAGATAAATAGCAGTGAGAGAGTTTCAAAACCAATTAATAGGAAATTTCAATAATTAATACATTGCATGTTATTGTCTTAATAGCAAGGTATTGGGATGGGGAGATAGCTCAGTGGAATAGGTGCTTCCCTGGTAAAGTGCAAGGGCCTGAGTTCAATCCCTGGTTAAGCAAAAAAAAAAAAAAAATTAGGTATGAAAAGTACCAATATTAACAGGCTGAGCTATAAAAGACTCAAGTCAACAACTTCTGACATTGCCAGTCATGTGGATAACCCACTACTATTATGGATGACTGGACTATATTAGATTACTTTTCTGAATTCACTTACCTACTATATTTAAATATCAATAGAATTCCCATCTCTGACAAAACTAAGAAAATGAGGACACAAATGAAGAGTCACTTTGTATCTGAATATACAAAATAGGATAGATATACAGCTTCTTTCTCTTAATTAATGAACAAAAAGATTAGTGCTAATAATATTTGGACAGGACATCATGTCCATATCATGGGAATTTATAATTTTTTTCTTTTTAATTTTTACAGAGGTTCACAACTAAAAATTTGTGTTGAGACAGAGGGACTTTGGCTTTGACTTTTTAGAAATACTGAGACTATTGAGACTTTGGGGGAAAACCTGTTAGTTTGGTGTTATTATAGGCAGTATTGTCCTCCAATGTTAGGTAGGATTATGAACTTGCTGTTGGTTTTATTTGGAAATTATACATCAGTTTAGGAACTATGTTTGGTTGTCAAGAACATGAGTGCGTATGATGAACGTTAATCATATTGAATTCACTAACTTAAGAAATCCCAGGAGTGAAATAAGGTGGTTTTTGTGTATGTCTAGGTGGGTCATGAACTGCAACCTCAGGTGCTATGTAGGTTCCCAGCCTCTTTCCTTTCGTTGTTTTCCTGTTATCTGCAACATGGCTACATTGAACAAGCAAACTTGTTGTAGTTTATCTTTCTGCCTTTTAGTTCTTTGAAGCCAACTCACTACTGAGCAAATCCCTTGAAACATTAAGTGAAATAAAACCTCAACTCTCTTTATATTATTGGAACCAGGAAAGCTAACTAGGGTCATATGTGTTCACAGAGTGTGTCATTGGGCATGAAATTTAAAAAAAAATGTATTTAGACCCTACAGGGCCTACAGGGACTCACTATATAGATTGGACTTGTAGTGAGTCTCCTTTTTTCAGCCTCACAAGAGCTGAGATTATAGGGGTGCGCCACTACACTCAGTCTCAGTCACCGTCTCAGTGTGCCCCAAGGGCGGGGCTGGCACAGTATGCTGGGGATGGAACACTGGCAATTGCGCTCTGCCTACACAGGCACTTTAGTCTGCTGAACTATGCGGCTGGCTGCAGGCATGAATTTTTTTGATGGCTGATTTATACAATACAAACACACAATGGATATAAGCACAATTCAAAAGCTTATCATCTATATATAAATTGATTAAAGTCTAATATATACTACAGAACATTTTGTCTTCTGTCTAGGGCTTCAACATGCTTTCAGTCTACACTGCCTATCTCTCAGGGTTTCTTTCCACTTTTACTTTCTGGGGTATTTTTCTGATCCTTTTTTTGCTTTCACTTAGTGTACTCATGCATTTTTGAAAATACAGTGTAATCATTTTGTGCAGCAACTTCTTACATTTTTCCATTTTCCAGTGTAGTTGTAGGCTTTTAACAGAGAATGTGGTACTCATGTGTGTATGAATTGTATAATTACCATATTTTAGTCTATGAATGAATTTTAGGAGTTGGAAATATGATTATTGGAAAGTATGTTTAAGTATAGCTAGTTCTCAAACACATCCCAGTAGGATAATTTCATATGATCACTACTAAAGTGAATTGAAAAATAAACACAATATAACACTTAGTTAAAGATGGACATTTTGCTGAGTGATTTGCTACTTAATAAAAATATTCCTAAATTTTTCAGTTACAGCTCTTGAGAATAAGTTGCCACTAAAAGATAATCACGATCTGGAGACAACAGGAGGAAGAGTTCACATCTTCCCATTTGTACAATGAAAGAGTTATTTTAGAATGAAGTTATTGTGTAAATGGGAGGAGCTAAACCCAGTACTTTAATGTTGACAGAAAGTAATCTAGTTTAGCTGACCTCAAACGGGAATAAGGAGAACTGGAGGTTGCTGAGACATTTTCCATAGTTTTGTAAGAACAAACAGTTTTCATAACAACATTGCAGTGTTATTAACACTTCCTTCTTTCATTCTTTCACACACGAAAAGTACAATTTTCTAGAGACTAAACAGGACATAATAACCCAGCAGGTTGAATACAGAAGCAGATTCTGAGAATCCAGCTGTTTTCTTATTAAGTCAGACATTAAAGAGAGTTACAAAAGGATAAAATAATTTCACTCATTTTATTATTTTTGTTTTGGAAAATACACTTATTTTCATAAAACAATATTAATATGTTAATAGATGTTTTTGTTTGTTCATGTTAGATGGATTTCTCTATACTAACATTGTTAATTTTAATTATACATTAATGCAAATAGTCTGATTTTTTAAAGCGTTTTACAGGGGAAATGATTTCATATATATATAAATATATATATGAATTTAAAGCAAGATTTTTTGCATAAAAATAAAGTCTTATCCAATAAGAACAAACATAATGGTTTGTTTCTTAAAATATGCAAAATAATTATATTTATGCTAAGAGAAATAATATACTTTTAAATTCAAGAAATTAAATTGAAATACATACTTTTAGATTCAAGAAATCTGTATTTTAAAATTCAAGGAATATTATAGATGTGTATACCATGCAATAATACTTCCATCAAGAAATGGAACATTTCCTGAAATATATTCTTGGACTATTCTTAAATAATGCATTTTCCCAGATATAAATTATTCTAAAATTTTAGAGAAGCACCAACATGCATTTTTCTTTAGAATTTCTTTTTCGTTCAATATAATGTTAATGAAATTTATCTCTGCTGTTGAGTGTAGTTCTCTTATGGCCTACAAAACAGTGTATCATACAGTACATTTCCACCTTTTCCTATTGAATAAAGTAGTCAAAATATTTATATCCAGTATTTGATGGCCAAATACATTCATTTTTCTTAGAAGTAATATATGGGAGTGGAATTATTTGGTCATATGATAGTTTTAGAGACACTGACAGACTTTAACAAAAACATTTATATACTTCATATTCTTATCAGTGAGCCAACTATTCCTTAATAATAGCTGTCATTGTGGTTTTCATATTTTAGCCATTCTGGTGTGTGTGTGTGTGCATGTGTGTGTGTGTGTGTGTGTGTGTGTATGTGCGTATGTATGTGTGATGGAATCTTAAGCAAATGCTTAAGTGGTATGGTGCACTCACCAGCGAGAGGCAACCTGCAGCTTATCCAGAATTGAGAGTACAATAAAGTATGGTGTCTTAGCTTACTTGAAAGTTGTTTTAAATGTGCCAGTAACAGGGCAGGGACTCTGGAAAGAAATTGCCCTGTAGGAAATGTGATTCCATCTTTTATTATTACATTTTTCAGAAGATAACCTAATGGTGAGAAGTTTGAGGCTTTTATCTGATAATATGAACACTGGAAAAACTAATTTGAAGACAACAATATGTATTATTGAACAATATTCAATAACAATTATTGAATTTCTATCATACTGTTTTGTGAAATTCTGTGTTATTTCTAATATCCATTTTGCTTCTTTCATTCTCTTTAAAAACTAGTAAAAATGAAGTATAGATTTAGGTATTACTAATTTAGCAAAGACCTAAATTGGGCATCTCTTGCTTTTAAAAATATCAAAGGAAAAACCATAAGAAATTAAAATAAGTCAAATAAACTAATTCTAGCTAAAAGGCCAATTATTATAAATGAGTAAACATGTCATATTCCTCATCTTAGGAGAGTTTTTCTTTGCCCACATTGACATTTCCAATAAATTCAAACTTCTAGAAATGTAGCAATTAAGAGAATATTCAAAGTGTATGGTGAACATTTTAAATAAATACTACAGTGAAATCATATGGTCATTAACCTCTTCCAAAGTGTTCCTCTTTCCTTTAAAGATACTTTTTCTTATCCTATCATCAGTGTAAATTTCTGAAGCAGTCATAGTTGTCTTCTGCCATGAATGTCTTTACAAGTGTGATGAAAAATATTGTAAATACTGGAGCTGAGTCCTGCCTGACCAAGAGACAGGCTCGCAGAAACAGTCCATCACATCTTCATCTCTAGGCTCTGACACCATGTAACTTGTGAATTTTATAGCAGGTAAAATGGTCATGAAACAGAATTATTTAAATGGATGTAGGACATCCATATGACCATGATGCTGCAATTAAAAACACAAAAGAAGACCTCCAGAACTACTTCCTAGACTGGGGCAAATGATGGGGAAGTGGATTTGACTATCTTTTGTGGGAAATTGATGGTAACGTAGCTTTCCTGTAATACATTACTTTTAAATTTAAAAATACTGTAGTTTTCTATTGCCACTCATATATCTCCAGCATCGTACTCTTTAGTGTGCTTTGAACACGTGCACTTTTCTGAAGGGAGAATATTTGAAGAACGTAGCTTTGGAACAGAAAAATGTAAATCCTAGCAGGCACACACACAGGATTCAAACAGCAATGTGATCAGTTGGCTAAGCAGGGTAATATTTAGTCAGTGAATCAAGTCTGTGGCCCTTTATGGTAAAGACTATCAGAGACTTTCACATGAAACATTTTGAAAGAATTAGTAGTCTTGTCAATGAAATAATAAGGCCACTAGAATCAATTCTTATGAAAATTGTTTACCTGAATTCACTTTTTCTTATAGTGGCAAAATTAGTGTTAATTTTATGCAATGCCATGTCTTTCTCTTACTACCTGGGATACATCATTCTAAAAATAAGAATTGATTAATGGAATGGTGTGCACAGATGCTTTAAGGAGGGTCTACACCTAGGCTCTATAAGAGCAAATGCAAAGAACATATGCTGGAAGCCTATTTTTCCAGCATAGATTCAAGGATATATGTCATACGATGGAACAGGTTTATACAGAATATGTTTACTCACAGTAAATCAACTGTGCTTGGCAAGTTTATCGCAGTTACATATTTATGAAAAATAATGAAAACATAATACATAATCAGTCTGATGGGCAGCAGAGACAGTACATTTACTTCATATGCTAGAGATAATGTCAGGAAAATGTTTGTTTTGTGTTACTAATAAGTTGTTAAAATAATAAATTCTTATAATCAGGGATATGGGGAGCAACTTTTCAGGTTTAAATGACTAGGATAAATGTAGTTAGGGAGAGAAACACCAGAGAGAAGCTAAGTGAATCTTTATATTTTTGTTTTAGTTCACACTGGGAATACCTTAAGCATGAAACTGAATCTCAACACATGCTATTAGCAATCCAAATGAACTAATAATAAAATCATGTATCCTGTTTTGGAGCAAAATAGAATGCTAGCTACAGTCATGGGTAGACTATTTTAACACTGACTAAGATAAAAACTATGGATAGGAAATGGGTAAGATGTCCAGAGTCCAGCATGATTTCCATATTTTAGAATTTATTAACCATTTAGGAGTTTTTCTGGTCTGATAGAAATTTTTGATATCTGATAATTACCCCCCCATAATACTTTGTTTAATAATCATACTGATCTGTGAGCCAGCGAGATAGCTCATTGCACCAAGAGCCTCCTTTGGCAAGCTCAGGGATCACGGTTCTATCCTTGGTCCTGCATGCCATACACACACTGAGTCTAGGTGTGGTAGAGCGCACCTGTAATCCCAGCACTGGGGAGGATGAAAACAGGAGAGCCATTAGGAGTCTTATGTGTAGAGACTTATGTCTTATGAGTCCCTGTACCAAATACAGAAATTAAAACAAAAATCACACTGATTTGGGATGAGTGAGTCAAATCTATAGGAATATGTGAAATTTTGTGTGAAGTACTCACTGAGAACAATGTAGATTTGAAAAAAAGAAAATGGATCATTGGAGAAGATGAAAGAAAGAAAGAAAGAAAGAAAGAAAGAAAGAAAGAAAGAAAGAAAGAAAGAAAGAAAGGAAAGAAAAGAAAGAGAAAGGAAGAAAGAGAAGAAGGAAGGAACAAAGGAGGGAAGGAATGAAGGAAGGAAGGAAGGAAGGAGGGAAGGAAGGAAGGAAGGAAGGAAAGAAAGAAGGAAGGAAAGAAGGAAGGAAGAAAGGAAAGAAAGAAAGAAAGAAAGAAAGAAAGAAAGAAAGAAAGAAAAGAAAGAAAGAAAGAAAAAGAGAAAGGAAGAAAAAGAAGGAAGGAACAAAGGAGGGAAGGAACGAAGGAGAGAAGGAAGGAAGAAAGGAAGGAAAGAAGGAAGGAAGGAAGGAAGGAAGGAAGGAAGGAAGGAAGGAAGGCAGGCAGGCAAGCAGAAAAGAGGTGGCAGGAAGCACTCAGGCAGACATGAAGGAAAAGGTTGATATAAAGGAAGAGAATGCAGACAATGTAAGACTTGCCCTCATCCCTAATATGTTATTCTTCAATTCTGCATGTCTAGAAATTTTCTTTCAGTGCAGTTGCCTTTTATATATTTGTAGCTATACTCAATTGTCTTTCAGGAACTTTAAATATATACAGAAAAATGAGCGATCTTTTCTTTTCAATCTTCTGAGTGGTATTTCTAAACTGATGATTACTTTTGCTTTTTAACAGAAGTGAATGAGATTTTAAGTATAGTTAGTATTACCCTGGAAACTTAACTACAGTAATAGTAATATTTTATAATAAATTGTATTTATAAATAAAAGTGAGGAATCTAAAAATTACCTTAGAGTTTCTTCTTTTTTTGATAGGGTTCTTTCAAACTGTGTCACACATTTCAGAATTGTATGCCAAGTTGTTGCTCAGAAATTGCCACTAGCTGCATTTTTTTTGTCAGGGTACATTGGAATAAATTTTTGAAAAAGCTAGCAGAATAAGGTAGCATTTTCACCCTGTTACTAGAGAGTAATATTATAAAACTCAAATGGTGTAGATCATGTTACAAAAATAGCTGGTGGTTTTATAGAGGTTATTTGTCTTTCACTGTATTGGCTTCTTTTGCTTGGACTAAATATGATGAGATGCTGTTGAGGGGTAGTTAAATGGGTGGATTAAATAAGGTTTAGATTACTGTACAATAATGATTTGAAAATTAATGGTTAAGTGGTTTTTAAGGATAAAGATTCAAGAGGCTGGAGAGAGGGCTCAGCAGAATAAGCACTTCCCTGGTAAGTGCAAGGGCCTGAGTTCAACCATCCCCAGTTTCTTAAAAAAAAAAAAAAAAATAGAAGAAGGATACATTAAAGAAGAAGGCAAGAATGTAGAGAAATTCTGTAAATGAACTAGTGCTACTTGTTCGGTTGTCAATTTTGTACTTGCTCACATTTTGCTCCTAACAGAGCTGAGTAAAGAGGATCTCATTTTTCCACTAAAATACAAGATAATATATCAGGAAATGTTAAAATGAGTTTAAATCAACATGGTTTTAAAATCAAATTGACTCATTTTTAAAGTGCCTTAAAATCAAATCGAGTTATCAGAGGGAGGCCGAACTGGGTCATGGTAATAGAACGGGAAAGCTTGAGCGGCTTGATGGGGCTTGGCAGGCCCATCATCAAAACATTCTCTGCGAAGATAATGAACTTGACAATAGCCCTTCTCGTTCTTAAAATGTGATAGCACGCAGTCATTGTACAAAATCTCAGAATGAGGGCAATCCGTGCTGACTACAAAATCATCCCGTAGAGACTAAAAGAACCTGTGATTGATGCATTATTATAAAGCCGCCTCCTTTCTGTTTGGAGAGGAGGACGAGAATCAGAATGACATGGTTCCACTTACGAAATCTGAGTGATGCAGCTAGAGATCACAAGTAATGATGGGTAATTTGCCGATGGTTATTTGATTCCAAGTGTTCAAATGACAGAGAAAGTGTCAATGGAGAAAGCTTTCTTCAAAATGACTAGCTCAGCAAGATCCCATCCATTCAACTCACTGTTAAGCAGAAACTGGGTTTGCTCATGTATTTTGAAGGTGCATGAGATATGATCAAAACATATGGTGAATGTTTACATTAAAAACTCATTGTAGCAAAAGACATGTAGCTATTAATTGCATTTAAGATACTTCCTGTCCCTTCTAACATACTTATTCCATCATTCCTGCCACTTTCTGAAGAAGTCCTGAAAGTCCTCTTTCGTAACTATCTCTCCATGAAGTGTTTTTTTTTTTAAATTAACCTTTGTGCTCAGTGTAGTCCCCTAGAAAGGCGAGCAGGTAAGAACCTTAGGGTGTCTGTTCACCAGCCTTGCTCTCTGCATCTGCCAGTCTGCAAATGCCTGGATCTTTCCTAAAGTCCAAGTGACTATGAAAAGTAACTGTTTTCAGTCTATTCAGGACTCTGAGACAGTCAGATAAATACAACACACAGAACACATAAATGAGAACTTCCAGAACTGTTCTATAAAGTAGAAAAAATAGTGGGTTAAGTTTGTTTGAAGTAAAGGTGGGGGGGTGTTGAGCAGAGCCCAATGCCAATGTGTCTTATACTGTGTTTTAAATTTTACCTTCTACCATATACTGTATTTCATTCAAGCCTCCTAAATTATTTTATACCATGTCCTTTCCTATAATCATCATCTCCTATCTCAAACAGAAGTTACCTTTTCAAGAACAGCTACACAAGTTAGATAGACTCCTGTCCAGTAGTTATGCTCAGAAGATGTTGTACTTCCTTTATTCTGTTGTAAGGAAGTCTAAATACTATGCATACTAAAAAAGTAGATAGATATTACATATACAATATTAGCCTTGATGGTAACATCTATGCTATACAAGTTGAGATATTAAATTGTCATTCCTTAAATATTATTGTTAGTCATTCCTCAAATAATATATTAGGAAAGGTATATAATATTTTCCTGAACACTACTGTCTGAGATCTTATTATTAAGCTCTCTTGAACTGATATATTTAGAATCCTTTAGGGATTTTGAGGGGACTGCCAGGGGATTCCAAGGAACCTGTCTATTTATGGTATTTGGTGGAATGTTTAGAGTCTTAATGACAATGACATCAGACATGCAATCCTAATCTGCCCAGTTAGGTGGATGGATTGAAGACATTGTACAGTCTAAGTACTGAGATCTGTTTGTTGGCTCTGGTATGGGATCATGGTTTAGACAGAACTGTGTCAACTCACTTAGCTAGAGGACAGAACAAAACAAAAGCTGGCAGCTTTCTTCACTCTTCTCCTTGAAGATGATTCTTTTATTGAATGCTACATTCAAATTGCTAGTACTCTAAAACAGATTCAGAGATTAGTACCTACCCCAATGCCATAATGCAACATCTGTGAGTTAGCATTCCCCAGGCAGAAAAGCACAAATTTATAAGCTTTTGAAGAGCGCTTTGCCAGATTTCACAATGGAAATTGGGGAAAGGTCTGTACCCTAAGTTCTTTACCTGATTTCTCCTGTCCTCTTTTTCAGGGATTCACTGTTCTTCTGTCACCCTTCCACTGTTCCGAAAGGTAATAGCAAAAGAACACTTTGCAGAAGGCAACCAGCAGAGAAGGAAAAGGGAGATGTGCTGAATGCCTCTCTAACTTGATTTGACAAATCATACCACTTAAAACAATGGCCTTCATAGAAATAACATAATTTATGGATCCTCAAACATACTTTTGGCAAAGGCGTTCACCCTGATAGTGAATGCAAACTATCCTATTTTGAATAGTGAGAATAACATCTTCTGAGTACTTCTTCTATACTAGTTTTAGATGCTGGGCCACCAATCTCTAACTCACAACCTTGTGAAAACCAAGCTGGATTTGTGACCCAAGATTTTTTTTTTTTTTTTTTTTTTTTGTCTTTTTGAGACAGGGTCTCACTATGCAGTTCAGGCTGGCCTTAAGCTCACTTTGTAGCTCAGGCTGGTCTCGAACTCACAACAATCCTCCTGCCTCAGCCTCCTGAGTGCTGGGATTACAGGCATGCGCCACCATGCCCGGCTCAAGATGTTGTTTATGTAACCTTTTATTTCCTTCTCCAAGCCAACCTGTTTCAGTCAAGGAAAGCCCTGAGATATGGGCTAGTTATTAGCAGTTTTCCCTGGGCATTTTAACATACATATTGATAGAGAAGAACATTCTGTGAATTCACTGGCTCTCATTATGTAACTACAGATCCTAATAATACCTTATTCTTTTTTTTGCAGTACCAGGGATTGAACTCAGGACCTTGTGCTTGTCAGGCAAGTACTTATTCCACTGAGCTATCTCCCTGGTCCTTTATTGCCTTCTTAACAGTGCATTGCAATTAATGATTCCATTGTGAATAGAAAAATGGGCTATAATATTAAAAGCATGTATACTGGTAGTAGATTTGCATTTGAATACTAGTAATAATTCTAATGTGATTTAAGTTACTTTAACTTTAGACAAGTTATATAATTTTCTAGTTTACAAAACTTAGTGAATAGATACAGATACAGATATAGATACAGATATATAGATGCATCACTAATTTTTGCATTGTATGTATGCCACATTGTGAACATCTTGATTGTAATGCCCTAGCCTAGGGGTCTTGCTAAGTATATATTATCAGTTTTCATTATGTGTGCTTTTATCAGGCATAACGAAGCACATATTTAGTTCTGGATCATAATTCCTGTTTGCCTAATTGTTTTTGAACTTTGAATTAGTATGTTATTAATTAAAAAAAATAAAAAATAATAAATTTGTGTGTTATTGAAGTATAATATTACTAATTTAATTTCTTTTCAACTTACTGGTATAAATATCAGCAATTAAAAATTAAAATGATGTGTATAATTCCATATTTAAAAATGGTTGTGATCATAAAACATTCTGCCACTTTGGTTAGCCAGTTTTACCATCTTTGACTTTCTACTTTTATATGTGATTAATAAACATTATTATAGCTGCTATAAAAATCCATCAAATGCATTGAAAGTTATACTACATTTGTAGTCCATACTGAGAGATTAGATAAATTGCCTAATTAGGGATAAATAAAGTATTTTTACTTGTAGTTTATAATTCAGATTTTCATGATTTTCATTCGGTTCTACTGTCTATACTCTATCTACGTATTGTCGTAATTAAATATCCTCCATCTTGTAATAATCCTATTATCTCACATAAGTTAAAATACTTTCCAAGTGTTCTTTAGTCATACATCTGTGGCAACCACAATATTTCAGCATGCTAATATAACCTGTATTTGCTTTGGTTGACATAATGAGGTCTTCCTGAAGTAAGTTGGATTTTCCCAGGATAAACGAAACACTATAAAAGAATTCTCAATTTGTATTTCAGCCCAATGTAAACAATGGCTTAAACAGACCATAAATATTAGAGTTAAACATAAGAATTACATTGAGAGCAGCACTAAAGTCTCAGAGGAAATCTAACTTTGAGTTATACTTAGATACAAAGTATTCAAATACATAATGAAAAATGTGATAGACTGTGCTTTTTGATTAAGCATTGGCTACTGCATAAGAATATGTTATCTTAGTGTGGTCATTAAAATGATTGTGTGGATATTACATTTCATAAATTCTTTTAAGTGTAATTGCATATTATAATTAAAGATACTTAAGAAAGCAACAATAAGCAAATGAGCCTTCTAAAGTCAGACATTCTTAGAAATATAGCTACCCAAAGACATTTGGTTCTTTTCCTCTGTCAAAAGAAAATCTTTAAATTAGCAAGAGCATGATAAATATCACTAATAAGGAATTAAATTGTGTGATTTATTAGGTCATTGAAAACTCCTGCTTAAGATCAATTTAAATCTCCTGAGTTTTAGAATATCCATTGGAGAAAAATCAAAGAATTTCTGTATAAGAACATTAAGTGTGTGTCACTAAGCTTTCAGAAATGTAAGTAATATACTTTATGGTTGAACTGTAGAGAGGATTAGGAAGAATGGAAAGAGAGAGAAAAAAGAGATAAGAGAAAGGAGAACATTTTTAAACATATCTGTATAAATTCAAGGCATATTGGTGAAATGCATGTTTTAAGGGAATCTTAAGAAAGGGTTAAGTATATAGAGAATAAATAGATGAAAAATTACATCTTCAAAGAGAAAGCTGTTCTCTATGAAGATGTAGCATTTAAAGTTAAATGTCAGGAGAGACAATAATGGTCTCACTGTGAGGGAGGCCCCAAGGAGCTAAGAGCAAGAGCCCACAGCTATACAGAGAGCCCATGGCAGATTACCCAGCACTGAGATATCTGGCTGACATGAAGGAAAGGAAAGAGTATAGCCCCAACAAAATAGTTGGCATAGAATAGAAGCGTGGGGAAGGTTAGAATGCTTGTTGATATGACTGTGTTTTTAAAAAATCTTGAGGATAATTTTTGGCCTAACACAAGATGTACCCTGAAGAATGTTCCAAGTACTGAGGACAGGGATGTGCATTCTTCAAGTGTTGTTTGGAATATTCTGTAGGCATCTTTTAGGTATGTTGGGCCTATGCACAATTTAATGCTGCCACTTCATGGTTGATTTTCTATCTGGATGATGTTTTCTTTGATGAAAGTGAGTATTAAAGTCACCAGCTATCATTGAACTAAATTCTCCCTGTGTTTCTCTCACTTTCCCACTCTATTTCTCTTTCTTTGTCACTCTTTCTCTCTCTATCTTTATTGTTCACTATTTCTCACCGTATTTCTCTCTATTTCTCATTATTTTTATTTCTCACTGTATTTCACACTTCCTCTTTCTCACTCTGTCTCTCTATTAGTCAATTAATATTTGCTTACTGTACTTGAATCCTTTGATAATGAGTGCATAGATATTTACTTCTTTTGAAAGAACAATTTAGAATCTGTATGTTTTCATTTTATTTTTTTACAACATGTAAAAGTTGGCATACTGATGGCATTCTTCACGGAAGAGAGAGTTGATACCTGTACACATATTTAGTACTTTTATATCTTTTTAATAAACTGACCCCCATAACATTCTGCAGGGAATTTGCTCATCTTTGTTAACTGTTTTTAGTTTAAACCATTTCAACCTATATAAGTATTCTGTTTTCATTTGTAGGTAATTGCATTTGTGTGGAATATATTATTGCATTTCTTCAATATTATTCTATATCAATACGAATAAAGTGATTTCTGTAAGTAATGTATGGTTTGGTTATGTTACTCTTGTCTTTTGATTGGAGAATTTATGCTTTTTCTATTCACTGTAACTGTTGTTAGGTAAGAATTTACTACAGCCATTTTTGTGACTTGTGACCCAGTTTTATTGCATGTCCATTTCTTTTTTTCCTATTACCTTACATTCTTCCTCTGAAGTTAAATAATTTATGATAGCAGAGTTCTAAAACTCTGTTATTTTTGCTTTGTCTAATGTACAATTTTGCTTTGTGGTTACTATAAATATGACAGAAAAATACCCTTTGATTATAGAAAGTCATTTTGAAATGAAAGCAAATTTAAATGATTATAAGGGGAAGAACAGGGCTGAAACTGAATTCTGGATCTAAGTCCAGGGCTTAATTCCTTCTCTTTACCCCAGATGTACTCTGGGCATCTTGGAATAGTGGAGTGAATGAAAAACAATTCTACCCTTTCTGAGTTCTCCAAAGCATCTTTCTCTCATTTTACTAAAACAAGTAATCTGATCTCTCACCTGATTTCCTTAGCTATTATGTCGTTTTAGAATGGAAGAACCTTTGTACTTGGAGCACCTTTTATTTTGGCAAGATGATCCTTGGAGAATCTTGTCACCCTTACTCTGTCCTACAACTACTTTAGCTCAAAGTTTGTATCTTCCATTCTTTTACTTAGACATCTTAATTATACATTCATGTTTCTATTCTTGAATTTTTTTTTGGTGGTACTGGGGATCAAACTTGGGACCTTGCACTTGCCAGGAAGGTGCTTATGCTTCTGAGCTATATCCCTGGTCCCTATTCTTGATTTTTTGGTAGAGGATATTTCTAGAATTCCTATGTAGTAAAACTTAACATTTATGTCTTCTAACTACCTCATGTGGATAGATGTACACCTGCCAACACATGCACAGATATAGCTTTCCCTACTTTCACCTCCACCTCATGAAAAAATGTTTCATATTTTCTTATCACTACCTTGATATGAACAATCATTCATTCATAATTATGAATCAAGTTATAATGGAATTGACAACATCCATTTTGTTTTATTTTCTATTGACTAGTTAGTTACCTTGTGTTTTCTTGTTAAGTATTTTGAATGCCACTATTTAATAACCCTTTACTATATACAGAACCACAAATAATTATTTTCTACTTTAAAAACTATCAAGAAACTAATTGTTTTCATTTTAATTTTCTGGAGCTAGCCAACAAGAATTAAAATGCTTTTGCTGCCATTTGGACTGATTCTTTTCTGGCAGACTTGTTGTTGCTCCGGGATTTCCCCTCAACATTTCCTTTGTTTTCTTCTTCTTACTGGCATATTTTCTTCCTAAATCCTATGTCTATTCCCTGTTTAGTTAAATCCTTATTGCAAAAGACTAAATCCTACTGCAGTTATTTGTGAAATCCTTCTGAAAACATGCTTCATAGAAGCCAAAATACCAGTGGTATGTGCATAAACAACAACCAAAAAATTACACTTTTTTAACCTTTAAAGATATTTAAGCTGATGATAGCATTCTAGATCTTTTTACTTCTACAATTTTATCAAGTGTAAGAGAGTGGCTGTATATGGTAATTTTTTTTCCAACTGGGAAAGCCCCTTGTGCTTTCTAGGCTAGCACTTATTCTTTTACTGAGCTATCTCCCCAGCCCCTATTCTTGTAGAATTATTCTCCTGTAAACATTGTTTCAAACTTTTCCTTCTTTAAATTCTTCAATGTCTACAGATTGTTAATCTATTTAACAAAATAGGATAATACTAGAAAGATGATAAAAGAACAATCCCCAGACAGTCCCTGCTCCCCATGGAGATACCAAAGTAAGACACGCATAGGACTTCCTTTGTATAAAACATAGAAAAGGATTTGCAGTACATGCAATGTGGCAAGGAAATCCAGAGCAGTCATTCACCACAGTTCCTCTACCTGAATCCATCACAATACAGTAAGAGTAGTGTCCCCATTTCTGGTTCCTCCAGAAAGAAAGAGTGAGAATTAAACAAACATCTAAAAAAGAAAAAGTCTAAATAACAGAATTTTGGGGGGTATTTCCCAAAGCACTGCATTTCGTCATGAAACTAGCTGGAACCTCACTGCTGACCAGAAAATAAGGGCACAAATCTGGGAAATTCTGAGAACAGGGGCCATAGTGTTGATCATGGTACATGCCCACATGTAGTGGTCCTGCCTTGCATTTCAGTATGTGACTATTCAATGTCATCTATTCTTTGAAGTGAGAAAGAGGTGGAACATATATGAATTTTTCTGGGTTTTTGAAGAGCTGCTTGAGGAACTAATACCAAAACCTGAGATAGAGCACTAAGGGAATATTCTAAAATCCCTTAAACATAAGAGCTTTCTTAAGTCACACAAATGATCTTAGAATATTCAAGAGACACCATGTTTCTTAAAAGAGAAAGCAAGAAATTCCTCTGTCAGTTTGCACATATGAATCTGAACATGAATACATAGAAAATGTTTGGGAAGACAGAAGAATCTTGGCTGGTTGGTGCGAAACATTTCCTGTATAAAATGAGTTAACACAATGTTATCAATCCAAATTAAACAACATGTTAAAACAATCATATGCCAGGATAAAATGAGAATTAACTCTGTGAGGCAAGGATAGTTAAACATAGCAAATCAAAAGTAATATATCACTACACCAGAGAAAAATTCAGTAGATATGTCAAATACAAAATTAAATAAAATCAGTTTTTCTAGGCAATAATAATAATAATTTCAAATAAACATATAAAGATAATCTAATTTATAATATCATTGGAAAGCATAAATTACTTAGAGATAAACTTACCTAGGAAGGCAAAATCTTATAGCTCAGCATGGTGGGCCATGCCTACAATCAGAATTCAAGAGCATGAAGCAAGAGGACAGCAGCAAATTGGAGATCAGCCTGCAAGACATAGGGAGTTCTTGGCCAGTCTGATCTACAAAGTGAGAACTTGTCTTAAGCTAACCAAAGGGAAATATGGTATATACTGAAAGAATAAAAGCCGTGTTTATTTCTAAAGATATAAAGATAAGGAAGTACAGGAAATTTTTTGTCATACTTTAAAGATTTGCTACTTTTAGAACACCAAAATTACCTGCCTTCTTTTTCTTTCATTGATTGACAAAATATCTGACACTCAAAATTAAGGACACAAAGGCTTTATTTGGTTTACAGTTTGTGGAGGTTCAGTCCATAGTGAGCTGAGTCCCAGGCCGGGTGACAAGGCATAGGGGTGGCAGTTCAAGGCAGCAGAAAACAGCAAACTTTACAGAAGGGCATACAGGAGGACACAAGCCTTTTCCAAACTTATAATCTAAGTGGGCTACCACACCTTGGGGCAGGTGCTGTATACACACCATCCTTAGCCACCACAACACCCTCCTTTTGCACAATATGAGGATGCTTACAATGTGAAGACCATGGCTCCCTGTTGGGTCACTTCAATCTACTTCTGAACTTCTCAGATTAACAGTGTATCAACCACTACAACCACCCTCTGTCAATAGGGCAACCAGACACACTTCTTTAAATAGGTTTCTACACCAAAAGACAGGCTTATTCATCTCATTTCATAAGCAGAACATTATAACACAGATTTAACAATCCTTAAGAATCATTATTATGTCTATTAATATTATGTTACATTAGAAACAAAGCATTCTTCCCCTGGACCTCAAAGACTCATGCATATCCCTTTATGCAAAAGGCAGTTAGCCCATGTGCAAAACATGCTAAAGTCCTACCAGTTTCAACATTGCTGAAATATACTAGTTCCAAGTATTCTCTGAGATTTTCAGCACACTCATAACTGTATAAAGCCCCATGTACAAATTAAAACAAAATTAAATAGTTTCACCAATCAATTGCAGAAGATACTCGTTATCATTCCAAACATTTACAAACAGGAAGAAACAAAAGCTTGGGACCAAAGCAAGCCCAAAATACAGTAGTGCAAACATTAAGTCCTATATTTTCATGTGCACCATCTGAGACAATCTGTGGCCACACTTCAAAGGGTTTGAGTGGTACCCTTATGGTACTTCCATTTTTTCAGTAATTAATACATTGCATATTGTTTTCATAGTGGTTATTTGTTGTACAAGGTGCAGACATAATATTCTATTTACAAATACTGTCAGAGCAGATGCCTCTATTCATTGAATTAAGAGAATGCTTAAAGCTGAATTATAGTACAGTTTCAATAATTAATAATTTTTACATTGTTATCTTCCTAGTCATTATCCATAGTATAAGAAACCGACAGGATATCCTGTCCAAACACTATTAGTGCAAATCTTTCTTCTCATAGAATTACTAGAAAGTACTGCATATTTATCTTAACTGTACTGTTATGGCACCTCTGATGGTTGCAACTCCCATAGCCTCTGTCTTGGGCTGACTTTGCTCCTTCCTTGCAGGTTTCTTTTGAGTATCTATGTTCCTGGATTTTCCAAAGTTCTGGGGTCTCCTCTTTGCCTTTGACTTCATACTCAGAGCTCCATACACTCTCCTCTTGGAGGCACATTGCCTGGCCTCCAAGACCTTCTAAAATCAGGATGGAAGACTTCTCAAAACCTACCTTTTGTGTTTTGTGTGTACTTAAACCCAGCACCATGTGGACAATGCCAAAGTCTTCTGCCAGCAGGATCCATAGCCAGACTTTCCTCTCTTGCCTAGTTTGGGTACCAGGATCACTAGACACAGTGAATCTAATTCTGTAGGGAACATTTTCTATGCTACCACCATTCTTAAACATGGTGCTCTCCAGCTTTCTCCTTAAAGCAAAGTATGCCACTTTTGCAGTTTTGTGGCTGCAGAGGGTAGAGGTATTCTGTGTTCTGTGATGTGCTCAGGTCATCTTTTCTACTCTTCTGTTCACTTTCAGCAATGGAGCCCTTCTCAACTCAATCTTTATAGTCCACAGCTTTATTAGAGCTCCCTCTGGCCAAATTCATCCTGCTGGAATCTTTGATTTCGATTTTCAACATGGATCCAGCTAAAAGTCCCCAACAGTAGACAGACCACTACTTCAACATTCAACTGCTTTGAAATTTCTTCTGCCAGATGAATTAGTCTATCACCCTTAATCTCAGTCTCAATCAAAGTCCCTGCACACCAGCACAATGCAGGAAATCTTTTCACCAGGCCATGATACATATGTGGAACCTATTCAGGCCTTCTTCCCAGCAGAAACCTCCCAAACTTAGTATTTATTGGCAGAATTTCTAACAGATTTCTGGTCTTCTGAGCACCAAACAGAACCTCCTATATAGAACAGCTTAAGGTGTTCAAGAATTACTTTTTCAGGTGACTTTTCCAAACACTTCCCAAAAGCCATTTCGAGAGTCTCTTGAACAACAAACAGTTTGGTACAAATATGGCAATGACTCTACATCTACTACCACATTCTGTTTGAATTACTTTTCTGAGCTGAGGCAAAACACCTGACATACAAAGTTAAAAAAGTAAAAGAAGTTTAAAAAGTTAAATTAGCTTATAGTTTGTGCAATATTCAGGCAATAGTCAGCTGGCTTCAAGGCAGGTTGGCATGGCAGAGGTGCAGGAGTTCACGACAGCAGAAGATGTCAAAAGTAGTGAGGAGAGGGAAGAAAGCTTCTTCCAAATTTAAATGTGACTACCACACATGATCTGTAGTCTTTTGCAGTTCATGAAGATGCTTAAAAATTGAGAACTCTACCTCCCTGCTGAGTCACTTCATTAAATTTCTGTTCTTCTCAAGTGGGCACAATGTATCAATGAGTACAACCCACCCACCTTATCCAAAGTGATGCATTAACTCATGTCAGATCTTTTTAACATTTGAGGAGTATTTTCTACAGTAATATATAAAACATATTTTGATTTATGTAGAAACACACACAATATAAATAGGTAAATACTATATATATATATATATATCCAACTCAGGACCTTGTGCTTGCCAGGCAGGCTCTTATGTGAATGAGGTATAACCTTGGCTCAGCAAAAACGTATTTATAAAGAACTCAGTTGAACATCTTGTACTTTTCAACTTCAAAGAAACTGCAAAGTTAACCAAAACCATATATAGAGGCGAGAAAAAGAATACAAATGAATCAAACAGAATAGCAAATCAGAATTAATCCCACAAACATGAAACCTATATAAGATGGAGATCTTCAAAATATGATGAAACAAAATCATGAAACTGAAAGGTTAACTTATCCTATATGCAAAAATCAATGTAAAATAAGTTAATGATGCATAAGATGTGAAACTAAAATTAGGAAAAGAATCACAAGGAAAGGGTCTCAATATCGGTGTACTAGTCAGTTTTCCATTTGTGAGAGAAAATATCTGACATTAATCACTTCTGAGGAGTAACTATTTATGTTGTCCCATGATTTCAAGTTTTAGACTGAGTATGGTGGCATGTGCCTGCAATCCAAGCTGTTCTGAAGCTGTAAACAGGTGGATGACTACGAGTCCAATTTAGTAGTGAGACACCAAAGACTCTGTAGACCCTTCCCTAAATAAATAAATAAATAAATAAAAAGTAATTTCTGTCCTTGGTCACCTTCTTACTTTGCTTGAGATCTGTAACAATGCGGAAACAGCATGAAGTGGATGTAGTGGAGGAATGTTTTCCCTCCTGTCAGGAAGGAAGAAGGGAAAACCCAAGGAAAAGGGCCTGTATACAGGACAAAACTTTCAAAGGAATACACCTTCAACTTACTTCCTTAGCTGTTGCTGCCTTGGAGTGCATTCCCTGTGAACTCGTCATTTATGAAGTTAGCAGCCTCAGGATCCAGTCACTTCTCTGTCCTCCACTTCTGAATTTTGTTGCATTGAGGATCTCACTTCCACGTACGGCTTTATGGGATGCTTCCTATCTAAACCACAACTTTATACCATTGAATCACCAGGGAAACGCAAAGTGAAACCACAATTACTTGTCACTCTACGTTTATTAAAATAGCTGTTAACAAAGATAAATATGTAACTATATGAATACCCAATGGAAGTTCTTCTATAATTAAAACAAGATAGACCTGGGTCAAGTTTTAGTTTTCAGCATGTAGAAAGCCAAGTTTTGCAGCACCATTTGTTAAATAGGCTGTCTTTCTTCTAGTAGGCTTGTTTGGCCCCTTTGATGAAGATCACATGGTCGAGTTTGATCATAGATGCCTCTGCATCTTCTAATCTATTCCATTGATCCTAAGGCCTATTTCATTGCCAACACCATGTTGATTTTATCACACTGGTTTTGTAGTATAACTTCAAGCCAGGAATTGTGATGCATCCTGCCTTGTCTTTATTGGCCAAGATTGCCTTTGCTATTCTAGGTCATTTGTGATTCCAAATAAATTTTAGGAGCGATTTCTCTAGGTCTGGGAGGTATGTTGGTGGCAGTTTGACAGGGATTGCATTATATCTGTATGGCAATTTTGGGAGTATGGCCATCTTCATGATGTTGGTTCTTCCTATCCAGGAGCATGGAATATCTTGCCATTTTCTGAAATCCTCTATAATCTCTTTTCTTAGGGTGTTGTAATTTTCCTTGAAAAGATCTTTGGCTTCCTTGGTTAAGTGAATTCCAAGGTATTTCATTTTTCACGGTGCTATTGTAAAAGGTATTGTTTCTATTGTTTCCCTTTCAGTGTGCTTGTTATCTGTGTAGAGGAATGCTATTGACTTTTGAGTACTGACTTTGTATCCTGCTATGCTACCGAATTTCCGTATCAGTTCTGGTAGGTTCTTGGTGGAAATTTTGGGGACTTACAAGTAAATTGTCATGTCATCTGCAAATTGTGATAATTTAACTACTTCTTTGCCTATTCTTATTTCTTTTATTTCTCCCTCTTTTCTAATGACTGTTGCTAATGATTCCAAGACTATATTGAATAGGAGGGAGGATAGAGGACATTCTTGTCTTGTACCTGATTTTAGAGTAAAAGATTTCAGTTTTTCCCCATTTAGGATTATATGAGCTTTTGAGTTATCATAGATGGCTTTTATCAAGTTAAGGTAGAGTCCATCTGTTCCAATTTTCTGTAGGACCTTGAACATGAATGAATGTTGCACCTTGTCAAAAGCTTTGTCTGCATCAATTGAGATGATCATGTGGTTTTTAGATTTCAGTATTAATATAGTGTGTTACATTTGTAGATTTTCAAATATTGAACCACCCTTGCGTCCATGGCATGAATCCTACCTGGTTATGGTGTATGATCTTTTTGATGATTTGCTGGTCTATTACCATGCACTAAACTAAAGTCAAAATGGATTAAAGATCTAAATGTTAAAACAGAAACATTCAATCTCATGGAAGAGAAAGTAGGAGGAAATCTTGAAGACACAGGGGTAGGTAAAGAGTTCATGAACAAACACATATTTGCATGGGAAACACTTGAAAGAATCAACAATTGGGATCAACTCTTCTTCTGAAGTTTCTGCACATTAAAAGAAATTGTCAATTGTGAAAATACAACCCACAAATTTTGAAAAAATCCTAACTCATAAGCAATCAGACAAAGTTCTGCTGTCTAGAATGTATAAAGAACTAAAATATAACAGGGCCCTCAAATTTAGAGACCCAATTCAGAAATTGGCATCTGAGATGAATACACATTTCTAAGAGGATGAAGTTAAAGAACTGAATAAATGTATGAAAAAATCCTCCACATCGCTAGCCATCTATGAAATGCAAATAAAAATAACACTGAGATACCATGTCACTCCAGAAAGAATGGCTATCATAAGGAAATCAACCAACAATAAATGTTGGAGAGGATGTGGGGAAAATGCAATACTTCTCCATTGCTGGTGGGAATGTAGACTGGTACAACCATTGTGGAGGTCAGTGTGGAGACTCCTCAAAAGAGTAGGACTGGAGATTCCATTCAAACTGGCTATCCTGCTACTGGGAATTTTCCCAGAGGAACTGAAAACATTGTACCATAGTGATATATGTGTACCTATGTTTATAGCAGCACAATTTGTGATAGCAAAATCTTGGAAACAACCAAGATGTCCATCACATGAGGAATGGTTGAAAAAGATGTAGTATTTCTATATAATGGAGCATTACTCAGCTATTAAGAATGATAATCTTGAAGCACTTATATTGAAGAGGATGAGACTTGAACCATATACTCACAATTGAGGTAAACCAGACACACATGTGCAAATATTGTATACTCTCCCTAGTGTAAGAATTTAAAAGAAGAAATACAAATAGAAATGTACAACAACAGCTAAGAACAGTTGAGTGAGATAGGGCAAACTGAATGGCATAAACTACAGGGTACTAATCAGATTTTTTTCTGGATGGTTAACAAGTTCACAGATAAAAATTGGAGAAATAGAAGATCCACAAGCCAGCCAACACTTTGGCTCTAGCCTTTCATTTTCAGTGAAGACTCAGGACTTAGGTGAAGCCTGCACTGTAACAACATGAGACTCGAGCCCCAAATTTTCTGAACAAGGAGATTATGGAGCCACAGCGGAAAGAGACTGATGTTCTGTAGTGTGCCTGGAGAGAGTCACATGGAGAGAAATCTTTCTCTCAGGCTCTCACAGAGAGCAAACTATTCAAGCACTGGCCATGACTCATCCACATGGATGAAACAGACAAAGGATCTACAGAGTAAGATACAGGATTACAAAATAAACCCTGAGGGGACTTCACTGACCTCATCAGAAATAAAAATTACATGTTTTGGTATACAGGTCTTGCTCTATCTCGGTTTTTACCATACAGCAGAAAAGTATAAAAATGAGGTATGCAACATGGGGCCATAATAATGTTGAGCTGTAAATGTTACGGTCGACAACTTCTTCAGATAACTCACTATTGTTGTGGAATGCTGGATTGTGTTGGATTGTGTCGCTGAGTTCAGGTACCTAAATTGGTTGAATGACAATGGAGTGCCCATCTTTGACAGGTGTAGATAGAGGAAGGGGTATAGAAATGAAGAATCATGATGTGTGTGTATGGACAGTACAGTTGGGATAGATATGCTGTGCTTCTACATAATTCTATGAGAGGCAGGATTACACTGATGGTGGTTGGACAGGATATTATGTTGGCTTCTAGTACTATGGACAATCACTAGGAAAATAACAAGTTAGAACATATTAATTATTGAATCTTTGATATAATTCAGGTATAAAAATAAGATAAGTAAACAGCTATACTCTCTTAATTCATAAATTGGAGACATCTGCTATAATAATGTCTCTAAGTATAATATCATGTATGCACCTTGTACGATACCAAAACATTATGAAAACAGTTTGCAATGAATTAATTTATTTAATCTGTCCTGTTAATTTGTCTTGAAACTGTCTCATTCTATTTGTATTTCAGTAAATTAAAAATAAAATAAAACTTAAAAATTAAAAGATTAACAAAGATTAAATTAAAACAAGAGTTGGCCAGATAACTCAGTGGACTAAAACACCTACTTAGGCAGGTACAGGAACTGAGTTTCAATCCCCAGCGTGCCATGCTGGCCCTGTTCCCTGGGCGTGCTGAGACTGGCATGGTGTCATACACCTGTAATCCCAGTGCTTAGGAGGCTAAAAACAGGAGGAGCACTATACACCCAATCTGTGTAGTAAGATCCTGTAGACCCTGTAGTAAAATACATTTAAAAAAGACAAGAAAATAAAATTAAATGAAAACATGATCCATGAATTCTACTTCTGACTGTACATATAAGCAAATAAATCAAAAGCAATATATATAATTATATATATATGTATATATATATTGATTTATTGTTTAAAGCTCACAATGCTCCTGCTTACTACAGTATCATTTATAAAAGCAACAATATAGAAATTAGCTATTATTCAACGGATGAGTGGATAAAGGGAATATCCCACAAACTAATCTTCTCATTGACACACAGATATACAAATATGAATAATATTACAACTTAAAAATGAAATAAAACTAACAACCTACAAAATGACGGGTGAACATGGAGAATAAAGATAAGCACTACATGATATCATTTATGTAGAATTTTAGTAATTTGAAATCATAGAAGTGAAGAGAAAAATAGTTAATTTCAGATAGTCATTTTCAGATTATTTTCTAGGAAGACGAAGGGGAAATGCAGAGTTATTTTTCCAAGGATACAATATTCTGTCCACTGGGAAAAATAAATTTTGTAGATATTTTCTGTCACTATTGTTAATAATAGTTAATAATTATATAACATATACTCAGAAATCACTAGAAGAATTTATTTTAAATGGTCTCATCTACACACACCTTACAAGACGGGCTTTGGCTTAAGTTAACCATAAACATACAAATTTAGTCATCAATATAAAAATAAAGATACAAGTAGTTTTGAAATGTAGATTACATTATTCAGCCTTTTAAAATGGGAAAACTGTCAGTGATGGATGGATGAACACGAAGGACTTAGTTACATAAAATAAATTTGTCACACTAGGAAAACATGGGGACTGTGGCTTTCTTCTTATATCATAGATCTGAAGTAATCAAACTCTTTAAAGTACAAGGAATCTGTAGCTATCAGGAACCAGACAGAGAGAGAAGGGGAGAGCTCTTGTTTGATAGGGCCAGTATTTCAGGTTTTAAGATGAGAAACTGGATACAGATCTGTTGCACACACTTAATGATATCCTATTGGAGACTTAAATTTTAAGATGATAAATCTCATGCTCTGTCATTTACTAAAATTAAAAAAATACCAAAATTAAAAAAAATTTTTCCAGCAGACAATAACAAAAACCAGACAAACCAACAACAAAAAGGCATTAGTGTGAGTGAAGATATTTGGGAATCTTATATGCACTAAAGAAATTATATGCAGATATCATAAGGAACTATCAAAACTTAATGATATAAAAACACCCCAATTTGTATAACATATGGTAAAGAATATGAACAGACATTTTACCAAAGAAGATATGTAGATGACAGATATACACATGGAAACATATTGTTATTAGTCATCAAAGAACAATAATCTAAAATGGAATTAGACACAAACATGCTCCTTTTCTCATTTATTTGAGCCTCACTGTGCAGCTCAGACCCATAGTGATCCTCCTGTTTTCAGCCACACAAGCACTGGCATTATAGGTGTGCACCACCATGCCTGGACTTGGCTGGATCAGCATGCTCAGGGCCAGGACTGGGGCAGCATGTGGTGCCAGGATTGAACCCTAGTCCCTGAGCTTGCCTGAGCAGGCTCTTACTCTGCTGAGCTATTTCGCAGGTCCTAAAACATATTCTTTTAAGAATGACCAAAATAGCATGAACCTGGTAGCACCAAGCAGGATTTAGTACACTTAGAACTTCACATATACCTGGGGGAAAACAAAGTGTATAAGGTAATACATACTTAACATATGACCTTGCAATCATACTCCCATATATTCATTAAAGAAAAGCAAAAAGTATTCACACCAAAACCTGAACATAAGTACTTATAGTCACTTCATTTGTAATTGCCTGCCATTAAAATAAGCCACGTGTCCTTTAATTGTTAAATGCATGAACTATGCTGTATTTATAGAATGGTATATTATACTATTGAACAAGTAGTAATGAGTTACATAACAACATAAATGAAACTCACCTTATGCCAAATACTACATGGATTAGACACACATTATGTGAAAGCACTGAATACTTTTCTACTCTTCTAATGTCTAACCCTATGAAGCACAAGTTTCTTCATATTTTCTGTGAGTAAGAGATCAGGAGAGAGCATTACCTCCTCTAAGATAAATAGATTATTTTCTGTGGCTTCAGAAATATCTAAGTGAGAGATATATTTCTGAATCCAGTCAAAAGTTTAGCTCAGTAAAACACTCAAATTTTTGGAGTTCTACCACACAATAAAGCTAGCACACAAATACCTACTTCTGCAACTTTAAATTACTTTATATATTTATTGAAAAACTTTGTAGGATTCATAGATAAATTTTCAATCTTCATTTTGTATACATCTGACAATGGCCCTGTCTAGAGGATTGCAGCAGAAAATATTGGGTCTCTCCAAATCTTGATCGGAAGCGCTGTTTCCTAATCACTTCTTTGCAATAACACATACTGGGCTATATGCTGTTATCTGACTGTTTTGCAAAATGATCAGCATGGAGCAGCATAGCTAAAACTTGAGGACCAACTGTAACTTCCCTTATATATGTTAAATTAGAATATAGCAGGAGAAGTAAATACATACAGATATCTTAGAATGTTATATTTTAAGCATTATCTCCTAACACAAAATCTTATGTGTGTATGGGTGTGTGCATGCATGTTGGATGGAATGAGAAGATGCACGTACGGATCTGTCATAGGCATTGCATTATTTAACTTCAGTGAATGTACACAAAAATCTATAATTGTGAGTTGCAAAGAAGTTTCTAGCGCACTGAACATAGAGAGAAAAGTGACTAATTGCTGTAGTCTAAATTAAGTAAGGTTCATGTTTTTTATTATAACCAAATACACAAACAAAACATAAGGTATTAAGTTAAAACCTATATAATGGGAATATGTGTAAGGGCAAATTTCTTAGCATACCACGATCTAAGGATTTTACAAATTGGAAACATCCATGATTAAAACTAATAAATGCAATAGAAAAGAATACAAACTTTCCTAGTGCTACAGGTTATTTCTAGCATTTTACAGTATTTTAATGAAAAAAATAAAGATAAACAATTATTATATCCATGAATTGATTATTATTAACATATTCTGATAGAAATTTATAAGGGTGCTGGAAGGATATTTGAGCTTTAGCATAGTTCATACTTTAACTCACTCATGTATCAATCTGTTACTCTTGCTAAAAGTAGCACAGTACTTGAAAAGATGAAGTTTAGATAACTTGGCATCTTGTTATAACTCTATAGATAATGTAAAATGGTCAGACATGGTGGCCCAGGTCTGTAATCTCAACACTAAGAGGCTAAGGCAAAGAGGATGGCCTTAAGCTACCTGGCTACAGAGTTCAAGGCCCAAATGAATAGCCTAAATGCATAGCAAAACTCTATCTCAAAAAATCATCATAATAATATTAATAATGTTTAATAATAATTTTCTTTTGATTCTCTCTATAAATAAAAATGAGAGCTGCTGACTTAAAAAATTATATCTTCCAAAATCAATATGCAAAGAATACAAAGGAAAGAGATACAGAACTTTATTGCACCAGAATTGCCTTTTTTATTTTTTGTATATATATATTTACAAATAATAATTATATATATATTGCGGTACTGGGGATTGAACTCATGACCGTTTGGTTGCCAGGTGAGTGCTTATTCTACTGAGCTATGTCCCCGACTCCTATTTTTTTGTGTAAAAAGAAAATCTTTACCAAAGATTCAGTTCAAACCAGAAGGAACGTTGCTTAAATCTCATTGACATTTACTATCTGCCCCTCATATTGCTCTCAAACCAATGAAATGATGTTTTTGTGCTTGTTCTCAACTGCATTGGTTTTAAAATTTAAAAGTTGTTACAAATTCCATTAGAAATTTCTCACCTTCATATTTGAATTATGAATTATACTTCTGAAACTTAAGGTTTTATGTTTGTTGTTTAGTAAAATGCTCTCTATAACTGGAAGGATTAAAGTACCTGCAAGCAGGCACAGGGGTTGGGGGTTTAATTCCATGGCCTGCTATGCCAGCCCTGCCTCCGAGGCACACTGAGAGGACAATTGAGACTGGACGTGGTGGCATGCACCTGTAAACCCACGTCTTGGGAGGCTATAAACGGGTGGATATAGAAGTCCAATCTAATAGTGAGACCCTTCCCTAAAATAAAAAAAAAAAGTATAATGTTCTCTGGAAATCTTTCTGTTCCGATATTCTTATTCTCCCTCTGTCAATTCAGCTTTCCAAAGAGAACACAGCACCAGCTTTGTACGTTGAGCCACACAAGACATTTATTGGACATTAAAAAATGTGAAGTGTGAGCAGTGAGGAAACAAGAGTATCTGGGGAAAGGCTTCTCACTAGGAAGCAGATCTGTCACCTTTGAGGAATAAGAGGATTCAGAAAGAAAGTAGCACAGGAAGTAGCATAGGCCAGTAATTGTGAAGCAGTCTCAGCCATCTGTTAGAAGAATCCATAACTGATGTCTTCTGTTGCAGTGGTCCTGCTCCGGAAGGACTGGGCCTCTGTCCTATCTGCACTGCTGCCTCTCACTGCTGGAGCAGAGAGGAAAGAGTCAGGCCTTAGCACAAGGCTGAGGCAGGAAGATCAAAGAGATAGGAGCTAACTGAAGCTGTCAGCCTGACACGTTTCTCTGGAAATTCTGGGAACAAGGTGAGGTCTTTCCAGACCTAAAGTGTTGGGTTAGTACAACTGTGGCAAATATTAGCTGCTTAGTTCTTCAGATAATACTCAATTTCAAGTTGAGCCAGCAAAGAAAATATTGAAGTTGAAATGCAAAGACTGCATTGAAATTAAGTAATTGCATTTAACATAACAAACTTTTTTAAAATATATATTTTAGGGAAGGGTCTACAGAGTGTTCAGGGTCTCACTACTAGATTGGGCTTGCAGTGATCCTCCTGTTTACAGCTTCCCAAGAGCTGGGATTACAGGTGGGTGCCACCAGGCTCAGTCTCCTTCGCTGTCTCAGCGCACGTCAGAGCCAGGGCCAGCATGGCAGGCCTGGGGAACAAACTCTTTCAACTATTAGCTATTTTTCATTTTTCTTTCAATCCATAATTTTAAATTGTGATTGAGTTTCCATTTCTAAATGTTACTAAAGTCCTGGCTGCCTGTTTTTATTATCCACACGTATACTCATTCTCAAAATATGATTCCTTTTTGGAAAATATTTCAGTAGTTTAATATTCGATATTTTGTGATTTTTGACAATTACCTCTTATTTACAGCTGAAATGTATGGTCCATTATTACATATATTTCTTGTTTATAAAATGTGTTTCCTTAAAGCCAAAAATTGTGGTGATACTGTTGGTAGTCTCCTTTGGTTTTACTAACTTATTCATAACCTCTGAAGAGCTATCATCTTTTCAATTTCAACAGGTCAAAGAAATGATGAATTTCACAACCTCTTGCACCTATCACTCCTAGGATCCTATTTAGCTCTACTTCACACAGGACTCATGGCCAAACTGCTGCTTCCTTGAGAATGTTGGTATTATTGTTCCATTGTTTCCTGGATTCTAGTTTGGATTTGAAAAGATTAATATTACTATGATTCTCAAACACCCCATTTTGACTCCTTTTTAACATATTCATTATAACTTCTTAATCCCAACAGTTTTATAATGTCAAAATATTTTGTGCATGTGAATTAATCCATTTTGCTAAATACTATACTAAATTCACTCAAAAAGACTCTTGTCCTTCACACCTAAGAAATTTTCAATTATTTGAATTTTTGAACAAGTATTTCTTTCCCAAGTCACACTTACCAGATGTTCAGGTCCCTGAGCTAACTGAATAATTCAACAATTAACAAACATTTTGATTGTACTCTTCACATTCTTAAAAATGAGAATTCTATGCTTTTCTTAAGTACATGGTCTACAGGGTCTCACTATACAGATCTGACTTGTATTGATCCTCTGGTTTTCAGCCTCCCAAGCACTGGGATTACGGGAGCATGCTACCATGCCGACTCTCAGTGGCCATCTCAGTGCACCCTTGGGACCAGCATGGCATGTGGTGTGAAGGATCAAACTAAGCAGCTGCTTTAGTCTGCTGAGCTACCTGACGGCGCTAGAGTTTTAAAGGGTTTCTTCTCTATGCTTTTTATCATAGTGGGCACTATAGTGAAAATAAATATTAGTAAACAGCATGGGTATAAAGTCTATTTTTAAAGCAGCATTGAAAAGAACAGCATTTTGCACTTTTTTGTCTTTTAATGTCTGGTTTACTAGAAGACATTTGCAGTCTGATTTACCCTCCATATTCAAATTTGAGGGACAAGTCTTTCTTTCTTTCTTTCTTTCTTTCTTTCTTTCTTTCTTTCTTTCTTTCTTTCTTTCTTTCTTTCTTTCTTTCTTATGCTTTCTTTAAAGTCTATTAAAAACATAAGCACATAGATAGGAAAAAGGGGGCACAAGAAACCCATTCTAGGATCTTACAGACCTTTATGGTTATTCACTCCTTACTTTAAAAATCAATACTCTCAGTTATCTCCTTATATATTCTATTTGACTTTTTCCATACATTTTCATCTTGGTGTTTATAAGTCCATATTTATTCTATTTTCTTTATATTTAGGTTTCTCACATAAGAGGAATGGTGTGATATTTTAGCTTCTGTGAGTGATTTATTTCACTTACACTTATGGTCTTGAAATGCATCATTTTTCTACAAATGATTCAAATGTACCCTTCATGGCAGAGTAGAATTGCATTGTGTATGTATATTAACTTTATTGACAAATCTTTTGATTAAGGTATAATCTGTGGTCTAATTTAGAGAGAGTTGCATGTGCTATTGAAAAAAATGGTGTATTCTATTGTTGGGTAGAACACTCTGTAAATAGCTATTAAGTCCATTGGTTCAAAGGTTGGCTCAACACTGATACTTCTTCATTGAATTTTTTTTTGTCTAGTTAATCTACCTGTGACAATAGGGTATTGAGGTCAACCACTATAACTGGGTTGAAGTTTATTGGATATTATTTCCATTAGTGTTTGTCTTATGGATTTGTGTGTGCCAGCATCCAGTGTACACACATTTATAATTACTATCTGTTTCTATTGATTCATTCCCTTAACCAATATGTAGTAACTTTTCTTCTTCTTAGTTTTGAATTAAAAATCAATTTCTCTAAAATTAGACCATCTACTTCTGCTGATCATTGGTTGCCCATTTCATGGAGTGTTGTTTTCCATTCTGTGATTTTTAGTTTATGAGCTTCCTTTCTGATTAAATTTATTTCTTTAAATGTCTATCACTGGATGTTTCTTGACCTACTCTGTCAGGCTGTGTCTTTTGACTGGGAACTTTTATACTAACAGTTATTACTGAAAGTAATCAACTACCTAATCCTTTTTTTTTTCCTGAGGCAGGGTCTCAGTAGGGTGTTCAGGCTAGCTTTGAAAGCACTATGGTACCCAGGCTGGCATCAAATTCATGGAAATTCTCCTCTCTCAGCATCCTTATAGGTAACCACAATGCCAAGCATATTGCTTCTTTAATGTTTGATATATAGGTGTGTAAAAATAACTAATCATGGGAGCAATGGATAAATCTTTTTGGATACTGATTACCTCAACTAGGGATGGAAGAGGATGCCATCAACAGGGAACACAAGGTATTTTATTTTTTGATGTATATTAAGTGCTTTGTTTAAAGGCTTTCAACATGAAAAAGAAGGCACAAAAATACATATTACATTATGTTAACTAAAGCAGTATTCTACATGACACAAATCAAAACAAAATAGATCTATAAAGTAAATGTACTGGCACTGAACAAGCATAATACTTGATATTTCATTCAATCTGTATATGTATGAAATGATCACATCAGAACACAGACTTATTCTAAATAAATTATTTCCTACAGTGCCAAACTGCTAACCATTCTGACTGTTTACTGCCTTATTCCTCTGTGACTTTCATGATAGAACTTATACATGGTATGTAGAGAATAGTATAAAACTTAAAGATATAGTTCAATTAAAATACATTTATAATGCAATTCTGAATAAAATATTCACAGGATATGTGTCACTTGTAGAGACAGAAAATATGGTATATGAATTTTTCTTTCTAAAATAACATGGAGTGCCCACTTTTGACAGGTGCAGACAGAGGAAGGGGTGTAGAAAAAAAATCATGATGTGTGTGTATAGACAGTACAGTTGGGATAGATAACGCTGTGCTTCTACATAATTCTATGAGAGGCAAGATCTGCACTAATGGTGGTTGGACAGGATATTATATCGGCTTCTAGTACTACAGTCATCCACTAGGTAAATAATTATTGAATTTTTGATATAATTCAGGTATAAAAAATAAGATAAGTTAGCAGCTACACTCTTAATTCACTGATAAGAGATATCTGCTAAAATAATATCTGTAAATATAATATCATGTATGCACCTTGTACAATACCAAAACGTTATGAAAACAGTTTGCAATGTATTAATTCATCGAATCTGTATGGTTAAGGTGTCTTAAAACTGTCTGATTGACGTTTGTATTTCAATAAAATAAAAATAAATAAATAAATAAAATAATAAAATAACATGCCAAAGATAATTAATAGCTAATTGATTTTAGTCAGGTCCTCAGATCTCTCAGATGCACGAAATGGAGACTCTGACTATCGTCTCAGACATCAGTACTCCAGGACTCCACCAGCTGACACTGAAGTCATAACCTTCTCTTACAGCCGCTGGAGCAAGGTAATAAGTAGTACTACAGGAAATGCTGATGGTATCTCCTGGCTGTAGTCCCTCCGTACACATGCAAAACTCACATAGATAATGTACCTTTTTGAGTCCACTAATAAATACTCCAAGGTCAAATTTGTATAAAATATCCCTCTTTCATAAAGGTAATTGAATTCTAAGATAATTTTTCTCAAAGGAAAACTGATCATGTTTTTAAGAAAAAAATTATTTGTTGCTGTTTGAAGCATTAGAGTTCCTCCCTTTTCATACTCTAGAACAAAAATCAGTCTGGCTTTCTCCAAGAGAGCAAGAAAGCAGTGCAGAGAAGCACGATCAAACCTGCTGCTCTGTGTGCACCCAGTCAATGTTACCAAGCTCTTTTCTCACAGCTTTCACTGAATAAATGTGATCTTTTAAAACAGAACTGAAAACACGCTTATCTTCTTCTCCTCAGCAAACTGAATTCCAAAGCTCCTGACTGGATGAGACTGTGTCATTTTCCTTGTTGTTCACCACCTCATTCTTTTCATCACCTTGTTCCAAACTCTCACAGTTTCCAGGATTATATAGAATTATTGTCACTATAGTATTTGAAGGTGTGGATGATGGATTCTTTGACATCGTGGGTTCTAGTGGCAGAAAATGCTGCCCAAATTCCTCTGTGACAAGACTGTGCCACTTCTTATGAACCAAGAGTTTACAGGTGATATATAAATAGCTGGAATCTAAGTCATTCTACAGTATGTGCGCATGGCACAATGAGCCACCCATGGAAATTGTGGTCATTCTCCCCAAATGTGGTCATGTGCACAATAAAGCTCTCTCCATGCACCTCTGTGGTAGATGGATTTACCTTCTCCTGGAATAGGCATCTAATCAGGATGTTCTGGTACACAATGTGATGCATGAACTAAGTATTCAAAATCCTTATCCAGTTGAGAAAGCCTAAAGCCTTCTTCTAATCCAACTCAGATGGCAAAGCACATAAGTCTCCTTTTTCGTTTACAGTTTCCTGGTTAAAATTTGTTCAATGTCAAAAGACCTTGCAGCTATAATTTTATTGTAAAGATCTTCAAAGGAGATAGAATTCTTAAAATGTATCACAATATCTCTGATGATCCTCTGTCTGGTAGAAATGTGAGTCATGTAGGTGGTCTGGAAGAAGGGCCTAAAGGAGGGTTGGCTGCCAAGAAGAACTAGCACCCAAGGCTCCATGAACAACTGTGGCTTTATTGTTTGTGGACTTCTTCAAGGCTCCCTAGAAGTTATTTCCAACAGTGGTGGCTGCACATGAGTGGATATGCACTAATTATCAACATCTTCTGGTAGCTGGTGGCTGTCACTTCAATTTTCCATGCTGTACTATGAAGACTCTAGGTTTTTTGTGCCCAGCTCTGAGGAGACCTGCAAAAGGTACAGGTATTTGGGGACCTGGAGAAGTTTGTTCCAGGCCCTTTCCAGTTTCTGTGATATTGGTATTTAGGCATATGGAGACTTCACACAGGTACCTTGCTTTCACTAGATCACTAGTGGTCAGTCTCAAAGAGACCATCTTGGGGTATCAGGGACAGTTGTAAAACAGCTGCAGTGAGACCTGTGCCAACACAATAGAATCAGCTGTCTTCTCCATCTTTCACAGATAATTTTCCTTCTGGGATTCTTAAAGTTTCCACCAGTAGAAGTGGAGACACACCTCATTATGTTCTCTGTTCATGGTCGCCAGGCAAGTGAGATGCTTAGGGGATGGCTGGCACTAAATTCTGATGACTATCAACAAAGGTTTCAAGCTCTGTTTAGGCATATCAGCAAGGAAGTGAAATCACGTCCTAGGGTCCATGACATAAATCTTCCCTCTTAAAAGAAGAACCCATGGCTCATCTTTTACTTCATACAAAATAAATTGTGCTCACTTATATTTATTTTATATATCTAAGTATATTTTATCTAATCTGCAATCTAACTATTGTATTAGGTTTTTTTCAATATTGGGTCTTGAATCTTGAATCTTCATTTTGCACTATACCCTCTGCTTTTATAATAAAACCCATTAAGTATCTAACTAAGTCAATAGATTTGTCTGATTGGTCTCAAGAAGACCTTGTGATCTTCTTGCTTCAGTTCTATAGAATGCAAGGGATTACACTAAAGCACCATCTTACCTCGTTGGGAGAAATATGCACAGATAATAATTTCATAATAAAAACATTTATTTTTCCATTACATTGGCCAGCTGTGCATCATAGTAGCTGATAACCAGTTACCAGTGGGTGAGTTTTGCACACTATATGTCCTATGTTGCAGTTTTGTGCATTCAAAATTGGTTTTATAAGTGTTAGGTTTCCATTTGAATTTTTAAAGAGAAAGGTCATTCAAGAAATTCCAATTAAAACAACTCTGAGATTCCATCTCACCCCAGAAAGAATGGCTAACATCAAGAAGTCAGCCAATAACAAATGGTTTAGGGAATGTGGAGAAAAAAGATCCCCTTCTCTACTGTTAGTGGGAGTACATACAACCATGTGAAAATCAATGTAAAAATTCCTCAGAAAACTAGGATTAGAGGTCCTATTCAACCCAGGTATTTCCCTCCTGGGTATTTTTCCAGAAGAACTGATAACATCATACTGCAGTGATATATGTACCACCATGGTTACAGCAGCACAATTTTTCATAGCTAAACCTTGGAAACAACTCAAATATCCATCAATCAAGAAATGGATAAAAAAGTCTTTTTATACAATGGAGTATTATACATATAAGATAAACTTGAGGATTTCACAGCTAAATGTAGGTAACTAGAAACCATACGAATAAGAGAAGTAGATCAGACCCCCATTGTTTTCCTAGTGTAAGAACCAGAAAGAGTAAATAAAATCTGAATGGTACAATAGACACAGTGAAAGGGAAAGACACTGCTCCAAGGGAAGACAACTGAGATGAGGAAAAGGAGAAAATAAAGAGAGAAGGGAAAGAGAAATACAACACTGACAAAGGAGCTACAAAGCTACAGAGGGTTTCAGGAAAAATCCTGAGGGGATCTGACTGATCTTGTCAGATGCAAAGGTTACATTTCTTGTTATATAGGTCTTGTTTTACCTTGGTCTTAACCATCCAGCAGAAAAGTATAAAAATGAAGTTTAAAAAGCAAAGCCATATTAATATGATGAGCTGTAAAAGGTTCAAGTCAACATCTTCTGACATTGCCAGTCCTAGGGAAAACCCTACTATTATGGACTACTGGACTATATTGGAATATTTTGCTGAATTCATACATCTACCATATTTAAATGACAATGCAATGCCCTTTCTGACAAAACTGAAAAAAAGGAGATACAAATGAAGGACCATTTTGTGTCCAAAATATTCAAAATAGTTATTCAGCTACTTTCTCTTAATTCAATGAAAAGAAAGGTTTGTTATAACAATGTTTGCAGACTAGATATCATGTCTGCATCTTGTACTATGAATAACCACTAAAATGACAAAATGCAATGTATCAGTTATTGAAACTGTCCTAATAATTGGTTTTGAAACTGTCTCATTGCTATTTGTTTCTCAATAAAATTATTATTATTATTATTTTTTTTTTTTTTGTCTTTTTGAGACAGGGTCTCACTATGCAGCTCAGGCTGGCCTTAAACTCACTTTGTAGCTCAGGCTGGTCTCGAACTCACAACAATCCTCCTGCCTCAGCCTCCCAAGTGCTGGGATTACAGGCCTGTGCCACCATGCCCGGCTAATAAAATTATTTTTTAAAAAAGAAATACATACATATATAAATAGGTTAGCTTGAATTATTGTCCTGCTGATTTCTGATGGTCTATTGAAAGGAGAATTGAATGCTTAAACTTTTTCTCTTTTTTAATATTTTAATGATTTTGGAGCAATTTTATAGGCTTATACCTGGTAATCTGAAAAATTAATTTGCAGAAAATAATATGCAATACAATAACCATTGTTGTATTCCTATCATTTTATTTAGCAAAATTCTGTATTGTTTCTAATGTTTTCTCTGTTTTTCCTTTACAGATAGCTCAACTCAGTACAGTATCTTATAAAAATCTGCTTTTAGGGCTGGCGGTATAGCTCAGCAGACTAAGTGATTGCTTAGGTAAGCGCAGCGGCCAGGGTTCAATTCCTGGTTCTGCCTGCCGCACCAGCCCTGCCTTCGGGTGCGCTGAGCCGGCGATGGAGTCCGGGCATGGTGGCGTGCACCTGTAATCCCAGCCCTAGGGAGGCAGGAAGCAGGAGGATCACTGTGAATGTGGGCTGCATAGTGAGACCCTGTCAAAAAAAAATCTGCTTTTACCACTAAGGGAGGAAATTATTTGGTTCCTGATGAAGTGTTATCTGTATGAACTGGCAACTGTACTCATGCATATATTTGAGAGAAATAAAAACATACAAACTTTCAAAGATAGCTCAGCTTATAGAGCAAAAGATTGTAGACCTAACAAAGATTTGCTGTTGAATTTTCTCAGCACCTGTATTTGTGATAGGCAAGAACTGGAAACAGTGTATTCATCAACATGAGGACTAATGCCATGATATATTTACACTTAATAATATATGTAACATCATATATGGTATGTTATGCAATTTAAATTAGTGCATATATAGTACATACATATTAGTGCATATAGTACTGTGTATGTATAGTACACACTAGTATATAATATATGATGAAATTTGCTAACTAGATAATTTCTTTCTGTCCCTGATTGCCTACACTGGGATAACAGGCCAACAAAACCTTCCAGTTTTTTAAAAATAAGGAGAAGTTGAGTGAGTTTTCTGGTGCAAATAAGGAAAAGCTTGAAGCCACCATTAATGGGTTTGTCTGTGTTTTCTGAAGAATGTAACTATCAGCTATTTAAAACTTTTTTTTTATTTACAAGAAAAGTATGGAAACTGTGCATACAACTGCCATCTGATTGTAAATGACAATAAAATAATTCTTCCCTATAAAAAATCTGGGGAGCTTTCTACTATTATGTAAGTGCTGCTTGTGCTGCTTACCCACTAATTCCACAGGCCACTGGAGTGGCTGTACAATAACAGGAGCTTAAGGTGACCCTAATGCTGTCCTTTACATGTGAATAAATATTTTAGTGTAATAAAATTCATAAAATTAAAATAAGTAATTAATAGGAATACTGCCAAAAATAACATAGATATTTAGATAATCACATTACATATTTTTCAAAGAAAATTAGTTTTATGCTGGGCTAGGAGTCATCAGCTTACCTGAATGACCAACACAATTCACCCTGTTGTAACTCAGTTTCTTTCCCTAGTTTGGTAACAGTTGACTTGTGGTTCCTTGAAGTGGGAAAATAGGGAGAATTTAGTAGGAGGAGGTATAGCCATAGTCACATAGTCTTTTGAGCACTTTAACTACTTTTACTTTCTTTTTTTTTACTTTTTTATTCATTAAATATTTTATTTTATATATTGTATGCATCTAACTTTTCACCTTTACTTCTAGAGCTTTTGGTAACTTATGTGTGTGTGAGGGGAACCTTCGTGGCCAAATGGTATGGCCCTTTGATATTCATATCCATCCAGGCCATGTTGTTTTACATGTCCTTTCATGTAAAAATTGTTGAAGGGAGTACAGAAAAAAGTGCTCAAGTAAAAGATACAGGTCGTAAAGTACTTGTTTATGTCTTCATTTTGTTGGACAGCCCAAACTCCTCTGGCTAGAAGGACCTATTAGTGCACACTTTTACTCCTTCTCTGATGGTCTCCAAATAAGATCCTTTGAAGGAAGTCAATAGTACTGTGCCCACATCAAGACTATACCTTTAGGGAATCAATATCTTCAATTATGAAAATTGCAGACATGAAGACAGGAAAGTAAAACATCCCCAGCAGATATTTGGTAACATTGGTAGAGGGAAACTCCTGTTTCCCTACTTTTTCATGTAGAGCTTTTATTCTTTCTACTGAAGGTCTGAGGCCATAGCTAGATTTTTACCTGCAGCACATGATGTATCCTGAAGAGTGAAGAATGCTGCCTCCTCCAGCTCTGCCATTGCTGGGCCAGCTTGGCAGGGTGTAAGGCCCAGTGCAAGAGCCATGGCCAGTAGAAGCCATTGGAAGCAATGTAAGTTCTATCCTATGAGATAATCTACCAAAGAATCTACGATACTGTACAATGGAGATTGTGCTTGGCTCTTTGGGAAAATGAGGTGGGTTTATGTATTAAAATACCCCCATAACTATACGGAGGTCCAGTTGGCCCATTTAACATGGTTCACTGAGTGATTAATTCGAGCTGTTATTTTTTTTTTAAAGTTGTGTGGAAGACACTAGAATGATCATAATATGCAAAAATAACAAGCTAAAAGAAATCATATATAGCACGAAAAATTGTGAAGATTATTTTCATGCAAACAATTTGAAAGAAAAATGATAAGGATTCCCACCAATCTGCATATAATTCATTACTGTGTGTATGTGAAGAAAACAGATCTTAGAGAATGGGAAGAGATCAGTGTACGTTTAATCAGCAGGGACTCGACTTGCAATTGCTTTTCCAGGTGCACTTTAATTGCCAGAACATATTTACACATCGCTTGGCACCTGGTGTGGAGGCATTGAGCTGGCAGCCACATTTTTTCTATGCCTCTTAATAAAGACCATGAAAAGCAGTTTTATTTCATCTGACAGGACCAGCCTTTGGCTTTTTCTCCTGCATCACAATTAAATCAACCCTTCAGCACTATGTCAAAGCCAGAGACATTGATTGACTTTGCAGCTTACAAGCCCAAGAAGAAAATAAGGCTGTACACCAGGGCTTGCCTGCCCAGGAAGTTGCTCTTACATTTTGGGTGAAAGAATTCTCAGACAGATGTTGTTCAAGATATCAAGTGTAGATAAGGATGTTTAATGGAACCTTCGACAGGGACTTAGGATAGTCACAGAGCTAAACCTAGGATTCTGGAGATAAGCTTTGTTATCTTTTGCACATAAATATTCTTCTTTTAGAACTACCTTTTGAGGGCCAGCCAGATAGCGCAGTGTACTAGGCATGGTGGTACTTCCTTGTAATCCTAGTGCCTGGTACAATGAAAACAGGAGGATCACTACAAGTCCAATCTGTGTAGTGAGGCAATGTAGATCATGGACTAAATACATAAAAAACAAAATAAAACTTTTGTGTGACTAGGTTTTGGCAGAGAACGTGAGCGACCCAGAGAACATGTGAACTGAAATGCCCATCAAAAACTAGCAACTGTCTGATCTTTCAGTCTATAGAGTTAAACACGCATAATAACATTGCATAATAGCTACATGTAATTCCCAAAGGCACAAGTAAATTCCATAAACATGTGGTCCAAATGCTTATTGTTCACATGCATACTATACTGACTTCTTTTGCAACCTAGACATATGTACTTATCAGTTGATTGAGGAGGAAATACCCATACTTGATTCCTGGAAGTTTTTCCATGAAATGCAGGCAATATGCAAAGATAAACAGTTGGAAATATTCTGTAGGAATTAAGAAAGTTCTCCCAGTGAATAGAACCTTCAGCGGAATTTTGTCTGAAAGATGATATATCTAAGAAACTGGTTCCTCAAAGTATTATGAGCTACAATTACAATCAGAACCATCTGATACAGGATTTTGAGGTAACAAAAATTCATCTCTAGCTATTAAAATTTAGTAGGCTCCTTACACATTTATTATTTAGTTATTTTATATATTTTTCTTTTAATTAATATGTGACATAGGACAAGTATTACTTAATATTTGGCAGAATGAAAAGGAGTGACTAGTAGATCTTGTTTACTTTAATTATTGCAATTTTATTTTAAATTTAATTTGTTTTATATGCTTGACAAACTCAAAATCACATATATTAATGCAAAAGTGAATACAGGTGCTTTAAACATGGACAAAATCATGCTAAAATATGTATTTTAAAATCAAATTGCACAAAAAATCCCAAAATAGAGCAAAAACTCAAATTAACTACTTTTATAGCAGTGAAAAACTAAGAAATAATTAGGAAAATATAATGATTTCAATGTTTTCAGATATATGGTTTCAAAAAGAGGTTAAGTGTTTGCATTATTTTAAAAATCAAGACACAAAACAGCCAATAGAATTACATTAATTACAACATTTTCTTCCATTACACTATTCACTTTGACTCCTAGAAGTTCCATGAGGGTGAGCACCTTAATTTATTTATTTTTTCTTTATTGAAGAACAAATAGCAATGAGACAATTTCAAATCAAGTTAGCAGGAGAGATTCAATAACTAATAAATTGCATATTGTTGCTTTAGTCAAAAACTTCTTCAAATAGCACTATTATTGTCAATTCTTTTTTTTTCCTTTTTTTTTTTTTTTTTCGTGGAACCGGGGATTGAACTCAGGCCCTTGAGCTTGCCAAGGAAGTGCTTATTCCACTGAGCCATCTCCCCAGCCTACCCACTATTATTGTAGACAAAAAAATTTGACAGTTTTTTTGTAATGCAAGGAGCATTCTTGATATTCTACTTACAAACACCATTAGAGTAGATGTCTGTAACCAATGAATTAAGAGAATGTAGCAGTATACTTATTTTTTAAAGCTGAATTATAGTACAGTTTCAATAATTAATAATTTCTGCCTTGTTATCTTCCTAGTGGTTGTCCATAGTATAAGAAGCTGACAGAATATCCTGTCCAAAGGCTATTAGTGCAAATACTGCTTCTCATAGAATTATATGGAAGTACTGCTTATTTATCCTAACTATACTGTTTATACAAACACACAAAGGTTCTTCTCTTGCATCCCCTTTTCTTTGTTTAGTCCTGTCAAAGATGTGCATTCCATTGTCATTCAATTATTATAGGTGCCTAAACTCAAGGAAACAATCAAACACGGTCCAGCAGTCTACAATAACACTGGGTTATTTGAAGAAGTTTTTAAATTTACAGCTCTGCATGTTATTATGGCCTTATAGGATATACCTCATTTTTATACATTTCTGCTGGATGGTTAAGACTGAGATAAAGCAAGACCTAAATAACAAAAAAATGTAGCTTTTGTATCAGATGAAATCAATCAAGTTCCCTCAGCCTTTATCCTGTACCCCCATACATACTCTGCAGATCCTTTCTCAGTGTCAGCCATCCACATGGCTGAGTCACAGCCATTGCTTGACCAGCTTGCTCTCTGTGAGAGCCTGAGAGAAAGTTTTTGCTCCATGTCACTCTCCTAAGGCACACTACAGGTCATCTATGGCATTCCTCTGTGGCTCCATAATCTCCTTGATCAGAAAATCTGGGCCAAAACTGAGCTCCATGACGTTGCAGTACAGATTCTCCTATGTCCTGAGTCTTCACTGACCTTGAAACGCTATGGCCAAACTGTTAGTTTTCCATTTCTCCGAATTTTGATCTGTGAACTTAGGTTGCTAACCACCCAGAAGAAAAGCTGATTAGTACCCTGCAACATATGCAGTTCAGTTGACCCTAACTATCTGAGTAAATATTTTTCAATTGTTGTTATACATTTATATTTGTATTTCTGTTTTCATTTCTTATACTAGGGACAATATACAATATTTGTACATATGTGTCTGCTTTACCTCACTTATATTTTCAAATGACATCCACTTCAATATAAATGCTTCAAGTTTATCATTCTATACAGCAGAGTGATATTCCATTGTATAGAAACACCACTACCTTTCAATCATTTCTCATGCGACAGGCATCTTGGTTGTTTCCAAGATTTGGCTGTCACAAATTGTGCTACTATAAACATAGGTTCAAATATATCACTATGATATGATGTTTACAGTTCCACCAGGAAAATTCCCAGTAGGGGGATAGCCGGCTTGAATGGGATTTCCAGTCCTACTTTTGTGAGGGATCTCCACAATGGTCTCCACAATGGTTACAGCAGTCTACACTCCCACCAGCAGTGAAGAAGTGTTCTCTTTTCCCCCACATCCTCTCCAGCATTTGTTGTTGGTTGATTTCCTTATGATAGCCATTCTTTCTGGAGTGAGATGGTATCTCAGTGTTGTTCTAACTTGCATTTCATGGATGGTTAGTGATTTGGAGCATTTTTTCATATATTTATTTGCTTCTTTAATTTCGTCCTCTGAGAAGTGTGTATTCATCTCAGATGTCCATTTCTGGATTGGGTCTTTAAATTTGAGGGCCCCAATGTATTCTAGTTCTTTATATATTCTAGAGAACAGACCTTTGTCTGAGTGATTATTGGTTAGGGTTTTTTTGAAATTTGTGGGTTATCTTTTCACTTTGTTGACAGTTTCTTTTGACATGCAGAAACTTCTGAAGAACAGTTGATCCCAGTTGATTCTTTCAAGTGTTTCCCGTGCAAATATATGTTTGCTCACGAGCTGTTTACCTACCCCTACATCTTCAAGAGTTCCTCCTACTTTCTCTTCCAGGAGATTGAGTGTTTCTGTTTTAATGTTTAGATCTTTAATCCATTTTGAGTTTATCTTAGTCCATGGTGATAGATCTGGGTTACATTTTAGTTTTCGTCATGTAGAAAGCCAGTTTTTCCAGCACCATTTATTAAAGAAGCTATCTTTCTTCCAGTAAGCATGTTTGACCCCTTGGCTGAGTGTGTTTACAGGGGCCTCTGCATCTCCTAATCTATTGTACTGATCCTCAGGTCTATTCCGTTGACAATATCATGTTGATTTTATTGCAGTCCCTTTGTAGTATAATATCAAGTCAGGAATTTGATGCCCCCTTTCTTGTCATTGTTGCCCAGGATTGTCTTTGCTATTCTAGATCTCTTCTGGTTACAAATAAGTTGTAGGAATGATTTCTCTAGGTCTGGAAGGTATGTTGCTGGCAGTTTGATAGGAATTGCATTAAATCCTTACAACAATTTTGGGAGTATGGCCATCTTCACCATATTGGTTCTTCCTATCCAGGAGCAGGGAATATCTTTCCATTTTCTGAAATAATTTATGATCTCTTTTTTTTAAAGTGTTGTAATTTTCTGCGGAAAGATCTTTGACTTCCTTGGTAAGTGAATTCCATGGTATTATATTTTCCACAGAGCTATTGTGAAAGGTACTGTTTCTATGGATTCCCTCTTCTCATTGTGTTTATTATCTTTGTAAAGGAGTGTTATTGAATTTTTAGTATTCACTTTGTATCCTTCAAAGCTACTGTATTTGTATATCAATTCTAATAGTTTCTTGGTGAAATTTTTTGGTCTTCCAAGTATCATGTCATATGCAAAGAGTGATAATTTGACTTCTTTTTTACCTATTCTTATTCATTTTATTTCTCCTTCTTTTGTAATAGGTGTTGCTAATGATTCCAAAAGTTAATTGAATAGGAGGGGTGATAGACGACATTGTTGTCTTGTCCCTATTTAAGAATGAAAGATTTCAGTTTTTCCCCATTTATAATTCCATTAGCCATTGGGTTGTCATGGATCATTTATATCAAGTTGGGGTATAGGCCATCTATTCCAATTTTCTGTAGGACCTTGAACATGAATGAGTTTTGGACTTTGTCAGAAGCTTTTTCAGTATCAATTGAGATGATCTTGTGGTTTTTAGAATTTAGTCTATTAATATAGTGTACTACATTCTTTGATTTTTGAATATTGAACCATCCTTGTATCCCTGGGATGAATCCTACATGGTCATGGTGTATGATCTTCTTGATGATTTGCTGTGTATTGTTTGGTAGTATTTTATTGATGATTTTTCCATCTATATTCATGAGGGAAGATATACCTGTAGTTTTCTTTTATGGTTGTGTCTTTGTCTGGTTTTGGCATCAGAATAAGGCTTGCCTCCATAAATGATTTTTTGAGGACTGGTTCCTTTTCAATTTCATTGAAGAGTTTGAGGAGTGTAGAGATTATATCTTCTATAAATTTCTTGCATAATTCAGCTATGAATCCATCAGGATCTGAAATTTTCTTTGGCAGCAGGAGTTTTATTACGTTTCATATTTTGTTGGCTGTTATTAGTTATTGAGAGTTGTCATATCTTTTTGATTCAGATTTGGTAATTTATATCTTCCAAGGAATCTGTCCATTTCTTCTGTATCTTCTATTCTGTGTGCATAAAGATTCTTGAAGTAGCTATTGATAATCTGCTGAATTTCCACTGGGTGTCTGGTGATTTCACCCATTTCATTCCTTATTGCTTGTATTTGAATTTTTTTCTTTCCTCTTTTTGATGAGGTTAGATATGGACTATCAATTTTATTTAGTATTTCAAAGAACCAGCTTTTTGATTTATGGATTCTTTGAATTGTTTTCTTCATCACAAAGTAAATTAATTTCTGCTCTAATCTTTATGATTTGTTCCCATCTTTGGGCTCTGGGTTTGGTTTGCTCTTCCTTTTCTAGATGTCGGAGGTGCAACATTATGGTATTTATTGTTCCCATTCTCTTTTCCTAATGCATGAGTTCATAGCTATGATTTTTCCTATAAGAACTGCTTTCATCGCATCCCATAAATTCCGGTAAGTTGTGGTTGAATTTTCATTGAATTGTAGATATGTTGAATTTCTTGTTTAATTTCATTTGTGACCCATTGATTACTGAGTAGATTTTTGTTCATTTTCCGTAAATTTAGCAGATTTTTGAGGTTTCTTTTGTAGTTTATTTCCAGTTTCATTTCACTGTGGTCAGATAATATGCATGGGATAATTTCTGTTTTCTTGCAGACTCTTAACCATAACCTATGGAGTAGTATGTGGTCTATTTTAGAAAATGACTCATGTGCAGCTGAAAAAAATGTATTTTCAGCTGTGCTTGTTTGGAACACTCTGCATATGTCAACTAGGTCCATTTGTTCCAATCCGTGTTCAGTTCTGCTACTTTGCTAATTTTTGGTCTGGTTTACCTCTCTCTTTGAGATAAGGGGTTGTTAAGGTCTCCTGTTAAGACTTGGATGTTAGATTTGTCATGTCCATTAAGATTTGTCTTACATAGTTGGGTGCTCCTGTGTTTGGTGCATAGATATTTATTAGTATCACCTCTTGCTCTTGAATCTTTCCCCTAACCAATATATAGTGGCCTTCTTTGTGTCGTTTGATCATGTTTGGTATGAAGTTAAGTCTGTCTAAGAGCTGCTACTCCTGCTTTTTTCTGAAGTGCTAGAACATGTACTATTGTTTTCTATCCTTTGACTTTAAGACTATGAATTTGTTTTTGAGTTAAGTGTCCTTCTTTTATACAGCGTATTGTTGGACTTTGTTTCCTTTTTTTTTTTTTTTTTTTTTTTTTTTTTTTTTTTTTTTTTTTTTTTTTTTTTTTTTTTTTTTTTTTTTTTTTTTTTTTTTTTTTTTTTTTTTTTTTTTTTTTTTTTTTTTTTTTTTTTTTTTTTTTTTTTTTTTTTTTTTT
>PVKA01003991.1:0-42865 GCA_004027165.1 Ctenomys sociabilis | reverse complement strand
TTCCTAATTCACTGTGCCAGTCTACTTTTAATTGGTGAATTGAGTCCATTTACATTGATAGTTATAATTGAAATGTGTTGACTTATGATTGTCATGATATTTACCTGCCATTGTTTATTCCTTTTTATCCTATGTTTAATTGTCTACGCTGTTTAGTGGATTCCTTCCATTCTCTTTCATGGAGTTCTGGTCATTGTGGTCTCTCTCTAGAACGTCTTTCAGTAGCCTGTGTAGGCATGACTTTGACATCATAAAATTCTTTAGTTCTTCTTTGTCATGGAAGTATTTCACTTCTCCATTAAAGTTGAAAGAGATTTTTTCAGGGTATAGTAGTCTGAGCTGGAATTTTTTTCATAGAGGATGTGAAGTACTCTGCTCCATGCTCTCCTTGCTTTCATGGTTTGTGCAGAGAAGTCGGCTATACTTCTGATGGGTTTTCCTTCTAATGTGATCTGCTTCTTTCCTCTAGCAGCTTTCAGTATATTATTCTTGTATTGGATTTCTGGGATCTTAACTATTTTATATCTCAGTTGATGTTTAGTAGGGTTGAAGTTATTTAGTGTTCTGTGTGCTTCAGTTCCCTGAATGTTGGATTGTTTCCTCATATTTGGAAAGTTTTCTGCTATTACTTCTGCCCATCTTCTTTTTATATCATTTGTATTGTCTCCTTCATTCTCTTGATGCCAAATAATCTCACATTGTTCATCCTGGTGTCATCCTGAAGGTTATGGATAACTTTTTCCTGTATCATCGTTGTTTTCAAGAGATCCTTTCTCACCTTTTCACTAACTGCTCCAGTGTCCTCAAGATCTGAAACTGTCTTCACTTTCACTCAAATGGTTTTGTAGACTCGTGATTCACATTTTAAGTTCTTTTATGTCTCTGACTCTGCTTCATGCGATCTATTTCTTTTCAGTATTGCTCATTCCAGGAATCCATCATATTTCTGATCTCCTCTATTTTTTTTAAAATCAATGTCTTCTTTACAGGTAGCTATTAATTCTTACACTGCAGAATTTCTTGCAAATTTGGTTTCCTCTGTATGTTTCCAGAATTTATTCTCTACTTCAGATGTTATGATTTCAAAGAATTATATTTTTTTCAGAAATTATTTCCGCTTTGAGCTTCTCTTTACCTTTCTGCTGTTGTTTGTTTACTTGTGATGCTGTTAATTCATACGTTTTAGCTGCAATAGTGTTCTCTGTACTTGTTCTTGGTGGGTATTGGATATCCCCCTTAGATTTCTGGATATGATTTATTACTTCAGGTGTCATGTAGTTAAAAATTTCTTTTTTATTTCAGCTTTTAATTCTGGTCCGAGTTCCTCTATACCTGTCTGCTGTTGTTTCTTTGCTTCTGCCTCTGTTTATTTGTTCTTTTCAGAATAGGGTGCAGCTTCTTACCACACTCCTTTCCCAATTTGCAGCTTGGCTCCCTTCTTCAGCTTCTGTCTGAAGCTATGTGTCAGCAGAGGAGAGGGGGTATTTCTTCCTCTTTGCCAAAAGGCCTCAGCATGCACTGGATCATCTAGAAGCTTCACACATTTTTATTTTTCTTCCTCTGGATGCAGATCTACTGGGAGATTTTTTCAAGTAGAGAAAGAGGCTATGAATATGTTTGTAGATATTGGTTCTTCTAACTGCAAGCTGGTATCCTGTCAAATATTAGGACAGGACTGTACCTCCTCTTTCTGAGGTGAGAATCTACAAATTTCCCCCTTGTCAGCATTGCTGACACCTGCCTCTGTAGTGGTGGTTACATCCAAAGGGAGCGCCTCAAGCCTCTTTTTGAATACAGGTGCTTCAGTTTTCTCTTCAGGTTCATACTTCCGTGTTAATTCATCAATTTTAGCTATTAGTTTTGTATATTCATTTTCTACCAGCTGGAGGCATCTCTTGCAAAAAGTTTTCACTCAACATACAGGGCCTGCTGGCTCTCAAACAATGCTTTCATTTGCTGTATGGACTGTTCACCTGTGGTGCTTTCATTGTCACTGTTTAAGTTATCAAGTGTTAGCAGAAGTAAATCTGTATAGTAGGTTTTGTCTTCTAGGCCAGAGTTGCCTGGTATGGAAGGCTTAGAGTTCATCAAATTCTTAAAGTTCTGCAGATTATGATTTCTCCTAAAATATGTCTTATTTCACATTCTTCTGCACCCACGCGGCATACAACCATTCGTACTATTCAAATTCACCCTGAGATCTTTTCATCTGTAATAATGTGAAAATTTGCAGCTTCATTCTTTGCATCTTCTCTCTATTAAATACCCTTCGCTTCTTTAATAACTGATACTTGACGTTCATACTTATCAGCTGGGGTTCCATAACAGCCCTTTGACCTTCGATCTCTGCAAACAAAGAGTTGCCTTCACTATTGGGACATGAGGTTTGTTCAGAGTGCCTGATTTAGCCGTACCTGAAGATCTTGATTTGCCACACGAACTTTCTTTAAGGCACTGTAGCAAGAAACTGCTTCTTCCTCCCGCTCTTCTTTCTCTTGTTTAAGCTGGAGTACCTGGCACAATAAGTTATTACTGAAACTTTCTCGTTGTTCCTGTCTTTACTTCAGTTCATTCACTTCTTCTTGGAGGTTGGTCTTCAAAGTTTCCATCTCAGTAAGCTCCCCTGAAGAGCCAGCGTCTCCGAAGACAAGGTTACATGTACAAAATGAGACACCATCCATATTTCCTCTGATTTCTGAGCCAGGAGTTCATTCTGGTGACGAAATCTATGCTTCCACTATTTTTCACTGAGCCTTGCTCCCTCTAACTCCACTTCCAGCTTTTCTAACTTATTTTGTAGTTCATTCCTCTCTTATCTAAGGCTTCTATTCAACTGCTTTTCTAGTTATTCCAGCTGCACTTTGGTTGTTGTATAATGGCTTCACATTCACAGTTCAAACTTTCTAACATTCGACTCTTGTGTTCAACCTCTCTCTGAAGAGCATATTTTTCTTGTTCATAATTCTCAGTCATGGTCATCATTTCATTATGATGTTCATCCAAATGAATCTGCAACTCATTCTGGCACAGTAGCAATTGTAAATCGTACTGTGGCGCTGTTCGCCACCCCTTTTAAACCTCTTTAAGCTTGCTCGGAAGATCTGCAATTATATCATCTGCCTCCATGCTTTTCCTATTTAGAGACTACTCTCTCCACACTGTGTCCTCGAGCTGCCACAGCCAGTGGCCCCCGGTGAGAGCTTAGAATGCCCACATTCACTAACACTACCTCACCAAAGAAACTCTCCATTCTTTCCCCTGATCTTGCTTTTTGTTTGCGGTACGAGGAATTGAACTCAGGACCCTGTGTTTGTCGGGCAAGTGCTTATTCTACTGAGCTATCTCCCCAGCTCCTACACTAATCTTATTTTAAAATAAAATTTAGGGTGAAGTTGGGATGAGGGAAAGGAGAAAATGAAAGAATAAAGGGAAACACACATATTCTCTCTCTCTCTCTCTCTCTCTCTCTCTCTTTCTCACACACACACATACACACACACATATACACACATACACGTATACACACACATGATACCTGAGGCAATTATGCTATTAACTACTATTGGTTTATTGAAAGGAGTAGTCAATGCTTAATTTTTTGAGCAATTTTTCATGCTTATATATAGTATTGTGAAAAAACCTGGGATTGCACTCAGACCCTTGCACTTGCCAGGCAAGCGCTCACTCTACTGAGCCATCTCCCCAGCCCCTGCACAACTATTTTGAAGTCAACAATATGCAATATAATGATTGTTTAATTTCTATCATCTTTTCTGAAATTCTGCATTGTTTCTAATGGTTTTTCATTACTTTTATTCTCTTTAAAAGTAAAAAGAAAAAATATGGAAAGATGTTCACTGGTAATAACTGATAATAAGAAAAAATAAAATTCTTCTCAGGGTATAAAATATCTGTTACTGTAAAACCGAATAAAGATTTTAATTGTTTTGTTGATTACAACTGTGTCTACTGAATCTCCCTTTGGCATGAAGTTATAGGCACCTGTCATACTTGAGACAGATATTACAACTTCTCTTCCATTTTTAGCCTTTAAATTTGAATTTAGTCATTTTTTCCTGATAAAATTTTTAATACTCTGAGTTCAATCTCCAGTTCTGAATAAAAATTTTTTTAATACTGTGTAGATTTTTCTACTTCCTCTATCACAGGGAAATCTAGTACCTCAGAGTACATGGTGTTTTATTCTTGAACTTTTTTTCCCATGATAATTCTTTGTAGTGTTTACATTTTGAGTATTTTATACTAAAAATGGCATGGTACCAAAAGGGAAAAATAAGAAAGCAAAAAGAAACCCTTCTTTCTACGCACTTCCAAATGTCCTTTACAGAATACCTATATATAACTTCCTGTTTCTTATCCATAGGAAACTCATGTAAATTCCATTCTATCAACTACATGCCTATCTACTGCTCTGCCAATTTATCAATGTATCAGTCTACTCTGCTATTATATACATATCTTTGTGTGCTAGAAAAACTGGGGTTATGAATGAGACGATCTGAGCTTTTAGAAAAGAATTTTGTTTTCTTAGAATAAAAATTTATTACCTTCTTTGAGGTCTTAACACAGAATTTGTACCATTCTAAAATACCTCCTATTCTATTACTCTCCAAAATGCATAGTGCAAAGCATACTACACGTTTGCATTTTAGAGAAAAAAAAAAGACAATTATTGATAGAGTCACAGAAACAATTATTGACTGATAGAAATTAAAGGAAATTGAGAGAATAGCAATAAAGTGACAAATCTAAAATAACCATGAACTGAAACTACTCTGATCTTCCTTTATTTTCTTTCTTTCCTTTTTAAATTTTATTAGAAACAAATAGCAATGAGACAGTTGAAAAACCAATTAATAGGACAGTTTCAATAATTAATACATTGCATAGTGTTATCTTTGCAGTGGTTATTCGTAGTATGAGATGCAGGCATGATAAACTGTCCAAGCACTATCAGTACAAATCTTTCTATTCTTTGAATTAAGGGAAAGTAGCTATATATCTCTTATTTTGTATATACAGATACAAAATGTTGTTCTTTATTTGTATCCCCATTTTTGTTTAGTTTTGCCAGAGATGGGTATTCCATTGCCATGTAAATATTGTAGGTGCATGAACTGAGCAGTAAAGTGACAAATCTAAAATAACCATGAACTGAAACTAGTCTGATCTTTTTCTACGTTCGTTTTTAAAATGTGACCTAGTTAATTATACAGATTGTTAGAATTATGTTATACTTATAAAGTACATAAATTTAGAGTTTGCTTCTTCCATATGATATATATATATATATATATATATATATATATATATATATATATATATGAAATGTAATAAACATGGACAGAACACCCTAAGCATTTATTTCTTATACATCTTAAAGCTGAACTAGTTAGGAGAGGGGAAGCCAGAGAGAGATCCAAAGACAGAGAGAGAGATTATTTAAGTGATTATCACTAGAAAGCTCCCCAGAATTAAAAGGCAAAATTAAGAGCAAAGTTTAGGAAAGAAAGCATAAGTAAATAGAGCTGGGAAAGAAAAATAACACTCCTCTTTCTCAGATTTCTCAGTTTTTCACCCTCTCTCATTAGTTGTGGCTTTATTCCTGTCCATTTCAGAAGGCAATATATTTTCTTTTACAAAGCATTGATCTATGCTCACATTTTCACAAATAGCCCCCCAACTAAAATTAGTAGGAATTATGAAATTATTGTGTCAAGGCTCTGTGTAATAAAATTGGGATAAAGAGCTCAAATGCATGTATTGTGGAAGGATTCCCACATATTATTCATTTCTTATGGCTGTGTTAGTAGATGATCACACACAAGCCAGCTTATTTTCAGGTCTCTTGCTTTTTTTAGGGCAATAAAGAATAATTTCAAAAAGTGCTTGAGGTTAAAATTTATGGCTGTAGAACAGACAAATCATTTTGTAATAAATAGAAAATCCTTCCTGAATCCTTCCTCAGCAACCCCATCATTTGTGTTTACAACATATCATTAAAATAATGTGTTGAATAAAAGAATGATTGAGATAATCACTAAGTATAGGGCTCCAGCGCTGTTGAGCGCTGCTTTTTTTTTTTTTTAGTTGCAAGAAAGCAGCAATTCCTTTGAAAAGTTTTGCTCATTTTATTCTGCAAATGTCATTGACATTTGTATCCCAGATGAAGTCAAAAGTAATATAAAAATGCTTAGAGATGTAGAGTCCTATGAATGATCTTAAATATTCCTGCAGAGCATAACAATACAGATGACAGAACCCTCTCCCCCTTCCAGGCACAGGAACATTTGTTCTATGGTACTTAGGGGTAAAATGGCAGGCTCAACATTAAATTGTCAAGGAGAGAGAGAGAGAGAGAGCATTAGTCAGAGTGATCAGTTATTCTTTCTCCTGGAGTTGAACATTTTCAGCTAAACTGTGCCTTTAAATGTGTGGTCAACTTCTCTAAGAGAAACACTGCTATTTTCTTGAATATCAAATAATATGAATCAATACAACAAAGCTTTACCATTCAAGGTAAGAGAATAAACAGGTCAAGAAAGTATCCCCCCATGTCTTTTTGTGGTATCGTTATATGTATGGCTTTGGAAAAAGATATTTTTACCTCATCCAGCTTTCGCACCCCTGATGAAGCCATAATCTTCTCTCACCAGGATCATTCCAGTGTGCTTGTGGAGGTGCTCTCTTTGTGCACTCTGTCATGCCCTAATTTTATCATTAACAGAATAGCTGTAGTGAAGCCAAGTCATGTGTACATGTATCAAAAGCACAGGCTTAGTGCAATCACTATGTATCAAACAAATACACCATTAGAAAAATGTTTATGAAGAAAATGTAAATGTATATCCACTCATGCCACGTTAATGCTCAAAACTTCCCATTTGTGATCCATTTCACTCAAATAGCAAAACTGTGCAGTACAGTACAACATCTAATGCGAGTTCTGAATTCATTGGTCTATTGGAGCCCTTCTGAATTTGTACTCCTTGTCACAGAGTCTCTGGTGACCAGTCTAGTTTCCTTGATGCTCATGGAACATTTCAGAGTGACATCTATTTTACAAAATGAGTTTAAAATTCCCACTACATTAACATTCTCTCAGTTTGTCTGTGTTCTTCCCCTTGCTCCACCCCATATGTCTTCAGATCTTTCCTGGCAGGCCACCTCTTCCAGATAATTTCCTACTGGTCACAAAAAAAATGCAAAACTCAACAGCACGTCCACCATTTCCATTTCTTTTTGGTCATTTTCCGCAGCATATAATATTTTTTAATAGTAACTAAAAGTGTGATGGCTAAAATTTGTGTCGTCTTAATTTGGACATGAAGTGCTCAGATATTATATTCACCATTGCTCTTTTTCTGGGAGGCCTTTGTGCTTGCCAGGCAAGCATGGGAGGCCATTTTTAGATGAGATTAACATATAAGTAAGTAGAACTAGGGTTGCAGATGATCAAATGTAGCAGCTTTATGTAGTTAACTGAAGTCTTAAAAAGAAGAAAGGCTATTTCCTAAGGAGGAGCAAATGCCACCTACTTGTCCCCATTTGAAATTGATTCATTTTTGTCTTTAAACTTCATCTGAAATGAATTAACATCCTTAATTTTAAGCTTGCTAGCTTTAACACTACAATGACAGCATTTATGCACCTGGGTCTCGAGGTCATGATTTTTCCTGAAGAAGCTTAGATTTATTACCATTGTAATTGAACAAATTCATTTTTTTTGCATTTACACACATACATATAAATGCTGTAATGTCTATTCATTTGTGTATATATACATATATCTCTTCATGTATACATAAGGCAATATATTCAAATTTACATATTTATATATTTGCATGTATATATGTATTTACACATACACACACACACAAATCTCTTCCTATGTATACACTATATACACACACACTCATACATGTATATGCATCTTATTGGTTGAATTACCTGGATGACCCAAATACATTAGATAGATAAATGATAGATGATGAAGAATATTAATCAACAGATATATACATAGGTATATACATTTTATCCATGAATTTTCTGGCTTCCTCTTTAACTGAAGTATAAACTCATTACACAATTTTTTTCAACAGATGGTGGTACCCTCAATGGGAAAACCAGGTGGGTTATCCTATATCACACAAAACCTACTATACTGCTAGCCCTTAGAGAAAAAAATAAATGTATGTGCAGCTATTTGAATGACCAGTTATCTAAGCATCAGTTCACTGTGCTAATGGCCACCACTTTAAGCATGTCTTGTAAATGTAGCTGCCACCGAGAACTTGTATTAACCTTCTGATGTGTCAATAAATGTGCTATTAAAATTCTTATGCAAGTTTTCTTTTCCTGAAATGTGTAAACATTTTTGATAACCAGGTCTGGTGGGAAAGTAAAGAGGTGAGGTGATATGGCAGTGAAGAATCCTGTATATACTCAATTTGTGCTCATCTTTCGTGAATCTTCCTTTTAAAATAGCTTACATAAATGATAGCCTAAAGCTGGGTTTATGAAGCAACTGAAAAGGAGTGAAGTGCCTTTAAGTAATTCCAAAAGATCACACAGTAGTGACCAAAGGGTTGAGAGAAAACACAGTTGTTTATTCTTTGATGATGTGAATAACAATATTTCAGATTTAAATTAATCATTTTCAGAAATAGCATTGGCATAATTAATTGCAAATACATCAAATTTTTACAGATGTTATGATTATAGTATTACTGTTCTTAGACACTTGTTTCTTGCTTTATTTATTTATTTTGTGGAACCGGGGATTGAACTCAGGCCCTTTTGCTTGCCAGAGAAGCACTTATTCCACTGAGCCATCTCCCTGGCTCCTTGTTTCTTGCTTTAGTTCCCTTATTACATATCACTTAAAAGGAAAGACATGCTTGTGCCATGTTGAATTGTAGGTTGTCAACAAAACTTAAGGTAAGATTTCTAATAAGTGTAAACTCGTATAACAAATATATCACTCTTGACCCTTGCTAAAAATCTACCAGTTTTTCCTGACAAAGAAAATATTAATTGCAGGGACAGGCCAACTATCTCAGCAGGCTAAACATCTGCTTAGGCAGGCTCAATGACCCCGGAATTCTGTCTGCTGTGCCAACCAGCCTCTATCTCAGGACATACTGAAATGGGGACAGGCTGGGTGTGGTGGCACATGCCTCTAATCCCAGCATTCAGGAGGCTGAAAACAGAGAATGACTTAAGAGTCCGATCTACATAGTGAGACTCTGCAGACCCTGTAAAAAATACATAAAAAAGAAAGTATGAATGAATTGCTTTATGCTATAACCTTTTTCATTCCCTTTTCATTTATATTTTATAGCCTATTTTCACTATCATCTTTTATTTTCCTAATCAAGAGAATTTGTTATTTCTTAGGAGTGATTCATATCTTAATATCTCTGAACCTTTGTTCATACTGTGCTACCTACAAAATAATCAAATATTTAAGTGTCATTCTCACTGCTTCAACTAAAATAATATTTTGATAGGATACAGGTGAGATTTTCCTTATCACCGCCCTCTCCAACAGCATCTCAATGAAGCATCTTTCACCCTGGGGGCTAAGAGCATGATGCCTATGTCACCCTGCTCCTGCCCCTGTCTGCTGTACCCTTAACCTCACCTTCTAATCTGTGAGCTCCGGAATGCAGGTGAGAACCTTTCACTGTCTGTGGATCCACATTACTGTCAAAATGCCAGTGATAAACTGGTCTTAATTGGATCAATGAATGGCTTTTGAAATTATAGAACACTTATGAAATAATAAGAATACTTTTTTCTAAAATGATGTTATCTCTCATAAATTAGGATGCATGCCGATAGTTCCACCACTGTGGGGGCCCTAAGGAAAGAGGTGGTTGTAAATTTGAGACCAGTCTGGACTATATATTGAGTTCAAGATCAATGAGACCCTGTCTAAAACTAACTCAACACCAAGATATTAAAAATTGAAATGTACCATTCATCTTAAACCCATTATAAAGGATGCAGGTGCACCATTTCTATTGCAGTAGATTCTGAGGAATGGAACTTATTTAGTTTATGGAAAATAGAAACTCTCATTTAGGAAAATGATGATATTTAATACAAAATAAACCTTATGAAACATAAAATTATGAAGCACATTCTATCAATGAGGCCGCATTCTATCAATGAGGCCTATACGAATGAAAGAAACTCTGAAATGTTTTTTAAAATGCTTTAGGGACCGGGCAGATGCCTCAGTAGAATAAGCAAAGACCTGAGTTCAATCCCTAATTCTGAAAAAAAAAAAAAGATGCTACAAAGAAACTGAGTAATTTATTCAATGTGATGAAAACACAGATAAACTATTTCCTCACATAAAATGTCCTGTATGCAAAAAGAAAAATAAAATGGGCCATTCTTAAATTAGACAAGACCAGAATCTAGGCCTTCAAGTAAAATATTATGTAATTCAATCTAATGCTATCATATAAAGCAACAGACGAGAGACAACATTGCTGTATTGAAAGTTCCCAAATAATTTAAAAATTGTAATTAAATTGCAATGATATATTACTTACAAAAGTGTGTCCTGAACATAATGCATCATTAAGATCATTATCTGTCTATCCCTTTAATCATGCAAATATAACTGACTTTGAATGTATATGAATCTTTATTGAAATTAAGGGTCAGTGAGATAGCTCTGCAGACTAAGTTCCTGCTTAGGCAAGCACAGGGAATGGTTCAGTCTGCAACACAACACACACTACATACCACTCCAGCTCTGCACCCCCCCCCAATGCACTGAGTCTGGGCGTGGTGATGCACCCCTGTAATCCCAGCCCTTGAGAGGCTGAAAATAGGAAGACTGATATGAGTCTGTTCTGCATAGTGAGTGAGACACTACCAAATACACAAATTGAAAAAGAAATGAAATTAATCTCCTATACAAATCATTGTGTGATTGGATAAATTAACTTTTGCAAACCTTAGGCCGCACAAATAAAATGAAGATAATAATAACACTAACAAAGAGCCACAGGAAAGATCAAGTATATCGGTGAAGAACTCTTAAGTTGCCCTAATAGAAAACAAAACCACAGGGGGCAAGACAAAATAATGTATAAGTTATGATAATGACACTTACTAATATTAGGCAAGTTCAAAACAGACCCAAAATTGCTATGGTGGTTAGCCAAAAGCTTCTCTATGTCTGGACTACAGATTCTCCAAATCAATCAAGAATCAATGAGACAGATATAATCTTAAAATTCCTAGGATATACACACCACGGTTGTTAGTCATGGTGACACAATACCTACAGATGATGGCTGAAAGGAGGAAAGGTTTATTTTGGATCATGCTTGCAAAGTTTCACTCCATGGTTAGCAGGATTCAACAAGTTGTGCTTGTTGAGAGCACAATTCAAGGAAGTGGAAGAACTTTGAAAGGCAAGCTGTCCGCATCATAGAGACCTGGAAGCAGAGAGAGCAAAAGGGCTTTTCTTCTGCCTTTGTGGTCCTCCAGCTGTTGGATGGTGCCACTCACTCTCAGGGTTGACCTTCCTCCCCACCTGCTGTCACACCTACTGATTACTTCTGGAGACACCTCTAATAACCTTCTTTCTCAGGGCTGGGGAGATGGCTCAGTGGAATAAATGCTTCTCTGGAAAGCGCAAGTGCCTAAATTCAATCCCTGGTTCCACGAAAAGAAAAAAAGAATGTACTTTAGCTGCCTTAGATTGGTCTTATACTATGCCAAACATTCAATGTTGATAAAATAAAAAAATCAAATTATAATATATTCCATCAAATCCAGCTATGCAATTTTGTGCTTTTGTGCTACACAAATATGGTTATTTAGAAGCAGATATAATTGTCATTAACACAAAGCATTTTAGCTATCCTATGTCAATTCATATTTTATTTTTATAGTTCATCATGGTTTTATTCACCTCCTTGTGTAACATGAATCTTAGTCACTTGGAATGAAATACAAATGAAAAAAATACTGAATGGCACTATAATATTTTCCTCAGATCTCTTAGGTACTACTGCTAAAAAAAGACAGTAAACATTCATAAAACATTTTACTATTGAATCCATGTGAGAAAACTGGCAATTTTGTTTAATATAACACTCTTCCTAAACATCTTCCCAAGAAAGTAGCTATTTGAGACATTAGTGCATGTGTAGGTTCATTATGAAATCTAAACACTTCCATTACATAAAAGACTTAAAATGATTATGAAAAATGTTCTTTTCCTTCCAATATGTTCTAAATTGAACACTCAATAGTACAATATATTTTAGGTTAATTAGTTTAATCCAGTTTTAATTAAGTTGATGTTTCCATGCCAACTAATGGTTTTTAAATTGTTGAAAACTTGATGTTTTAGAATAAGACTAAAATTAATTACTTGAAAGCATTTGGCTCAATGTTCTAGATCCATGAAGTGCAATCTTAGCATCATGATAGAAATGGTTTTAATATTGGCAACTAATCATAGCAAATAACTTTGGAAATACTGTACTGCATTAAAGGTTTGCTTTCCTGGTCCAAATTTTGTACATGCAATTTGTGTTGTACAGCCTTTATTTAGATCACATACGCTCTACAGAATAATAAAAAATACTCATAGAGACACACAGACACACATAAACATCAGCTTCATATTTGAAATTTTATTTTATGCTTTTTAGTACTATTGTTCTGTCACTTTACATCCAAATAAAAACTTAAAATAAATAACTAAATAAATGGTCTTGGTCTAATTTATAGTTACCAATTCTCTCACTGGGTTTTCCAAAAAGAATTAAAAAGTCTATAAGATAAAAACAAGAATTTCACTACAGTTAAGGACAGGTCCCTAGAAATAGTAATATACTAGTGTGGAAAAATCTTCCATGCTTTTAAGTATTTTATTTATATTCATATTGGGTTTTCTTGCAAAAGCCTTCTTTTTTGAAAGAAGTAGGAAAATAAAAGTCATATTAGTTACGTCAAAAGTCACAATAGTCAATGGAGATAATTTAATATAGGAATTTTCCCTATAGATATTAAAGACTTCAGTACAGAAATGGAACCCAGATAACTCAGAGATAACAAATTCAATTGAAAGCTAGCAACTCTTGGGATGTGTAAGAAATGGATGATGCTGCCATTAACAGAAGATTGATGCATGAAGGGCAGAAGCCCATACAGATGGGACCAGAACTCAGACGACAAGATAAACATGGTTCTTGCTAGTGCCATGAAGGGATGTCATGTGCAGGGTCCTAGATGAACTCAAACTTGCTGAGGGCTGGAACTGAAAGATGGTATTTTTATTTTTATTTGTTTGTTCATTCATTTATTTATTTGTGGTACCAGAGATTGAACTCAGGACCATGTGCTTGCCAGGCAAGCACTTATTCTACTGTGCTATCTCCCTAGCCAGACAGATGGTATTTTTAGAAATCATTATTTTTGAGAGAAAACATTGTTCAGAAGATATTATTAATTCTAGAGGTCATATCAAAACAATATAAAAGAAAAGAAAAAAGTCATTTCTCTCTTTTTTGGTTGCCACATTCTTTTATTTATTTATGTATTTATTACAAGGTCTCTCGATGCAATTCAGATTTATAGTGATCCTCCAGTTTCAGCCTCCTCAGCACTGGGATTACAGGCATGCACCGCTCTGCCCAGTTTCAGTGGCCAGCTCTGCTGGCCCAGGGCAGGGTCTGCATAGCATACAGTACTAGGGATCGAACCCAGGTCCTTTTGCTTGTCAGGCAGGCTCATAGACTACTAAGCTATCTTCCCAGCCCCTGTTACATTCTTGTTGTTTATCAATTTACACTGAACTTCTAATGGGCTACCCATAGATTTCTTCAGATTCTTGTACATAATGTTATTCTAGGGTTTGTTATATTGAACTCTCTATCCTCTTTAAATGTGCACTACAATAATCATTCGTTAACACTATACTGTCTATATGTAAATGACAAGTTAGAGAAAACAGGTTGACAGACGGGAACTATCATATTTATACATACCAGAAATCAATCAAGCATAACATCCAAAATTAATGCAGTGTAGGAATGAGGCACGATGCTATACTGACCATCTAATTAAAGCAGGTAGGTATTGTTAACAAACATTTAAAATTCATTTTTAAGATAATCCACACATTTGGAAAAATCTTAACTAATCAGCACTCAAACAAATTCTACTAGAATTTATAAAGAAATACAAAATATTAGGGCCTCAAAATTTAAAGATCTAATGCAAAATGGGCATTTGACATGAACACATGTCAGAGGCAGAAATATAAAAAGCAAATAAATGCACACAAAAGATGCTCTACATCACAAGCCATTCATGAAATGAAAATCAAAGCAACACCAAGATACCATCTCACCCCAGAAAGAATGGCTGTAATAAAGAAATTAAACAACAAAGGTTGGAGAGGTTGCTCAGCGAAAGAGAATCCTTCTCCACTGCTGGTGGAAAGGCAGACTGGTGCAATCATTCTGGAAATCAGTGTGGAGACTCCTTAAAAAACTAGGACTTGAAATCCCATTCAATCTAGCTATCCTCCAGCTGGGAATTTTCCTAAAAGAACTAAACACCGGATCATAGTGATATATATGTGTCTATATTTATAGCAGGACAAATTGTGATAGCCAAATGTTGGAAACAACCAAAATACTCGTCACCTAAGGAATAGAAGAAAAAGATGCAGTGTTTTTATACAATGGAGCATTACTCAGCTATAAAGAAAAATAAACTCAAAGCCTTCATAAATAGTGGATGCAACTTGAAGATATAAATGAAACAAACCAGACCCACATGTATAAATATCATATAGTATCCCTAGTGTAAAAACTCAAAAGGAGAAATAAAAATTTAAAAGTATAACAGTTAAATGGAAAGTGAGAACTTAAGGATTGAAAAATGAAGAGAGAGGAAGGAGAAAAGTTAGCTTAAAAAGTGGCAGGGGAAAAACCATACATTTATATAAAAAAGATGTTTAAGATAATGGTCCTAAGAAACTTCATCAGGTATTTGAAAATAGCAGTTAATGGGTAGAACTCTCGCCCTGACTAACTCTATATAATGGTATCTGTGAACTAAACAACTGCATTGAGGATAACAATGTGTAATGCTAAAACCATGTTTGAAATACATGTCATTTTGGTATCCTAAATGCATACTTCTTCTAATTTCATAATAATTGTTGCTATAATCTCTTTTTTAAAAGAGGCAATAAAAGAAAACAAGAGACAAGATAAAACATGTCACACGATTGGCCTGCTACAGGGTTGTATATGGTCTGATTTCTAAATTTCTGTATAAGAATGTGTCATTGTTTTTCCACATTCTATAGAGATTTAAATTTTAGAATATCCATGGTTGCTGGAAAATAGCAGATCCATGTTATGTCTAGGGCATTTGATATTCAGACAGATAGTGTTGTTAAGCTCAACTGCCTCTGTTACAGTGCAATAATATTATTGAGCTTCTCTTTTGGATTCTTAAAAACTAATGTTTGCACAACAAAAATTAGAAAAATTGAGGGACTACAAGGATATCCAATATTTTGGCCCTACTACTTCAAGGTCACTGAGGACTCAGGACATAAGAGAACCTGTGCTGTGACATCCTATAACTCACTTGTGCCCCAAATTTCCTAATCAAGGAGATTATGGGGCCACAGAGGAAAGTGATTTATGATGTATAGTGTGCCTAAGAGAGTCATATAGAGAAAGAAAGTTCTCTCAGGTTTTCATAGACAGCAAATTGGTCAAGCAATGGACGTAACTCATCCACATGAATGACACTGACAAAGAATCTACAAGGTGCTGTACATAGTCCCAGTGTAAATCTTGATGGGATTTAACTGACCTTGTCAGATGTAAAAGTTATGTTTTAGTTATGTAGGTCTTGCTTTAAATTGGTCTTAACCACCCAGCAGAAAAGTGTAAGCACAAGGTATAATAAGTAAAGGTAAATTAATACGTTGAGCTATAAAAGCTCAAGTCAACAACTTCAGACATTTGACAGTTGTGCTGATAACTCACTACTATTATGTACTATTAGACTATGTTTGTTTGTTTTGGTGAATTTGATTACCTATAGTCTTTTGACTAGTTTCAAGTGTGCAAAGGTACTTTAAAGACTTCTCCAAATACAATTTCTCTATCTGCAGTGGAACATCCATCTCTTAAAAAACAAAAGAAAAAATGGGAATATTTTGGAAGCCAGAAAACTAGGAAATTGATCCAATATGTAGGTGGGATTTGTCCCAGTGCCTAAAGCAAAAAAGCTCTTTCTCTTCTGAGATGATCATACTGTCTGGTTAGGGTTAGCTATCAGCTGTGAGACAACCTGATGTAATGGGTTGCTAAATCACAAAATTGTAAATAAAAGACTGTATTGTTGTTTTAAAAAAGGGAAGGAAATACAGATAGATAGATAGATAGATAGATAGATAGATAGATAGATAGATATGCAGCCACTTTCTCATAGTTCACTGAGAATAAAAGTTTCTACTAATATTGTATAAACAAGTTATCATGTTTGCATCTTGTCCGCTGAATAACTCCTAAGACAACAATATACAATGTACTAATTACTGTAAACATTCTATTAACCTGTTTTAAAACTGTTTCATTGTTATTTTATCTTTTTTCTCATTAAAATGAATTGCAGTTTTAAAAAAATTAAAATTCATTTTTAAAAATAGATTAATATCACATTTACTGTTTTGCTCGAGTTGCTCCAAGGTTTTTGAAATTTGTGGGTTGTCTTTTCACTTTGTTGATAATTGCTTTTGAGATGCATAACCCTCGAAGATATACTCATAAGTGAAATAAATCAGACTCACATGTTTAAATACCATATTGTCTGTCCAGCATAAGAAATCAAAAGAAGAAATACAAATAGAAAGGTATAACACAACTAAAAGAAAAGGGAGAACTTGAGGATTGGACAATGTGGAGATGGTAAGGAGAAAAGCTGGGAAACAGGACAAGTACAAAGCCATACATTTGTACACACAAGATTGGCAAGGCAAAGATCCTGTGAAACATCAGCAGGTTTTTGAAAGTAGCAATTAAGTGGTAGATTCTCAACCCGACTATCTATATATGCTGATACCTGTGAACCAAGCAACTGCACTGAAGATAGCAATGTGTAATAGAACAGTCACACTTGGAATGCTTGCCATTCTGGTCTGCTAAATACATACTTCCTGTCATGACATACCAATTATTACCATACTGTATTACAAGTAAAAGTTTTTTTTGGGGGGTGGTAATAAAAGAGAAAAATGCCAGCCAAATAGCTCAGCAGATTAAAGTGCCTGTTTAGGCAGCTGCAGAGGCCAGGAGTTCAATCCCCAGACCTGCCATGCTGAGACAGTGATTGAGACTGGGTGTGGTGGTGTGCACCTGTAATCCCAGCACTTGGGAGGCTGTAAACAGGAGCATCACTACATGTCCTATCTAAGCAGTAAGACCCTGTGCACCCTGTCCTAAAATCAAGGAAAAAGAAATCCTTGAGTCAGCAAACAAAACATAATAAAAACTACATAAGATTAAGACCCAAATAACAAAGTAATGTACAGTAAAAGAGATAAGGAAAAAATGTTGCAGGACTGTTCTGCTACCAGGTATATGGCTAGATTTCTAACTTTCTATGTAATAATATAACGCTACATAATACTATGAGAGGCAAGATTTGCACTAATGGTGGCTGGATAGGATATTATGTCAGCTTCTAGTACTACAGACAACCACTTGGAAAATAACAAAGTAGAATGTATTAATTATTGAATCTCTGATGTAATTCAGGTATGAAAAATAAGATACACAAACAGCTACACTCTATTTAACAATAAGAGACATACGGTACAATAATGTCTGTAAATATAATATCATGTATGCACCTTGTATGATACCAAAACATTAGGAAAACAGTTTGCAATGTATTAATTTATCAAATCCATTTTGTCAAGGTATCTTAAAAATGTCTCATTGATACTTGTACTTCAATAAAAGAAAAATTTAAAAAATATGTGTATAGAAATATTTTTAAAAATTTTCCCCATATTCTGTAAGGACTTAAAATTCAGTACATCAATACTTGATTGAAAATATCTGTTCCATGTTATGCCTAAGATGTTTGATATTTAGACAGATAGTTAGGATAAACCAAACTGCATATGTTGCAGGGTAATAATCAGCTTTTCTTCTGGATGGTTAACAACCTAAGTTTTCAGATCAAAAATTGGAGAAATGGAAGGGCTGCAAGGTCAGCCAACATTTGGCCCTAGCCTTTCAAGGTCAGTGAAGACTAAGGACATAGGGGAAGCTGTACTGTTTCATTATGTAATCAGTTGTGCCCCAAATTTTCTGATCAAGGAGATTATGGAGCCGCAGAGCAATGCAACTGATGATGTATAGTATGCCTAAGGAGAATCACATTTAGAGAAAATTTTCTCACAGGCTTTCACAGAGAGAAATTTGGTCAAGCAATGGCCGTGACTTACCCACATGGTTGACACTGACAAAGTGAGGTACAGGTCACAGGACAAACCCTGAAGGGGCTTGACTGGCCTTATTGGATAAAACAAAGTTACATTTCTCATTATATAGGTCTTGCTTTATCTTGGTCTTAACCATCCAGCAGAGAAGTATAATAATTAGGTATATAAAGTAAAGCCATATTAATATACTGAGGTGTGAAGGGTTCAAGTCAACAACTTCTCTGGATAACTCACTAGTATTATGGACTGCTGGACTGTGTTGGTGTGTTTTGCTGACTTCAAGTACCCATAGTATTTAAATGTCCATCTCTGACAGGTCTAAACTAAAAAGGGGATACAAAGGTAGGACCATTCTGTATTTGTATGTAGTTATGATAAATATGCAGCTACTTTTGCATAATTCTATGAGAAGATTTGCACCAGTAGTGTCTGAATGGGATATCCTGCCTGCTTCTTGTACTATCGATAACCACTAGGAAGAAAACAATGTAAAAATATTAATTATTGAGACTATTCTATAAATCAGCTTTAAGGAAAAAAGATAGGTAAACAACTATATTCTCTTAATTCAGTGAATAGAGGGATCTGCTCTAATAGTCTTTGTGAATAGAATATCTTGCCTGTGCCTTGTACAACAAATAAGAAAACAATATGCATTTTATTAATTATTTAATCTTTTCAACTAATATGTTTTGATACTCTCTCATTGGTATTTGTTCTTTAATTAAATTATGAAAAACAGTTGCTCAAGGGCTAAGAAATATCAAAGTATTGAAGTATCATGCAAGTAATAGAAACACAATAGAAATGATAAAATTATTCAAATAGAAATGATAAATTCATACAATTTTAAATTGTTTTAAATCATTATTACAAATACATCTTATTTGTATTCATCAGTAAGACAGACAACCACCTGGAACAATCAATTTTGACAAATTCACCTAAACATAAACCTCACACATACTCATATGTCTCACTTCATTGGTAAATCAATATGTGAGTTCACTGCATCTGTGTTTGTGACTTTTGATGTAGAACTCATTTGTAAGATCACATTTTCATTTCAGTACCTTCCTGCACAGCCAGTTTTTTCAGTACAAAGTCATGTAATCTTATTCTGTATCTTACTATCAGTGTATATGGTGAACACTCATTCGTGGAGGCATAATTAAGAAAATTCTTAAGTGAAGTTTTAACATACAGTCGTAACCTATATTAACTCAGAATGGGTGATAATCCACCCAAACACTTTTATCTGGTATCAGAAAAATTATTCAAATAATATCTGATTTATGAATATTTAGTTTTAAAATATGAACAGCTGAGAAATTCAGGGTGAAGATTAATCATGGAAAAAACAAAATAATGCAGCTTAAAGAAGAACTCTGTTAATATTTATTTATAAACCAAACTAGATAACAATTGCAGAATAAGCAATCCTATTATCTAGTCATCCCCAGTAAGTCTAATAAGAAACTTAGAAGCTGTTTTAGAGGAAGCATAAGTTTCCACATTTGTGTATAAGTTTTATATTTGCTCCTAGGTTTTGTGCAATAAGGCTAACACACATAGGTATAATAATTACATGTCCAAAATGAAGCAGATATGTGGCATTCTTCATTGAAAGGCAACTTGATCTCTGAATCACAATGTTTGGGTCTTAAAATGGAGACAGCTTAATGAACACACTTTACTTGGGTCACTGGTAAAGCACGTTCATAAGAAAAGATAAGATTAATGTGCTTACTTACGAGAAGCCTCTTATCTGCAGCAAGCTTGAATATTAATAAACCTTCAGCTTCACTCTCTTCATGGAAATGTGTTTGCTTGAATAGTTTATTCCATCAGAAATGTAACTTGCATCCTGATTGGTGAGGCTTCCACAGAACTAAGTCAGAGTCATTGCTTTCAATAGAAATGTTGCCTGAAAATATCCACAAAATAGGACAGTGATTATATGAGAGAAGCTTCTGGATAACTACTTCAGTAAAAGCTGACACATGCCTATGATAAAATTTAGAGTCAAAAATGGAGTGAGATCCACACTATCAAAGTCAAATCCTTGAAATGAAATGAGAATAAATTATAATGTACTTGGGACAAGATGACTTTGTGGAGTTATGTTTTTAGTGAATTGCTCAAGATTGCAAAGGCATTTTAATATCATGAATTGTCAAATTTGAATAAAAATGTGAGAGCTTGCTGAAGTAGAAAAATAATACCTTGTAATACAGCACTATGAAATCCTTCATTTTTACTGTCAGAAATAAGAAAAAATTTGTATGTAATTGTTGACCTACATATGACCAGCTCAAAAGAGCCAAGCGATGCTCTATTTACTGAAGATAAAATAAATTTAAATCTTTTTCCAGTACTTCTTTACATAATTTAATTCTCTTGACAAACAAGGAAGCATCCAAACAAACATACATAAAATATTGGAAAATATTTAATCTATCCAGCAAGAGCTAAAGTTTCCTTTGGATACTTTAAGTACTAAAGTAAAAGCTACCTTAAAAACTATTGGTAAATCTGATTTTAAAAAACCTCTGCATAAATACATCACAGTATTTGTTAGTTCTAAATAAATGTCACAAGTGTACATATTTGAATTGTTTAAGATTTATATTTTGTCTTCTCTGTTAGGGACTTTTAAAGAAACAGTAGAATTAATCTTATAAATTGCTAAATTAAAGAAATGCTTATTGTCTTCTAGTTCAGTATTTAGCTGTGTAATAAAAATATTTACTACTGTCATTTATCAATATCTTGTATTGTTGACATTTCATGTCATATCTCTTCAAGAATTACTAATCAAACTATGCATTAGATAAAGCTTTCTATAATATCTAAAAAGTCTCACAGGTAGAGGTCGTACATGATCTCTGACAAGGTTATTTCATGAATTTATATGCACTGTCTTCATCTGAAATTGATATCTCTAACTAATCTTCCACAGCCTTAAAAATATTAAAATGACTTCTTACAATATCTTATTCTATCTCATCATGGTCAGAACTTTCACACCCTAATTAAGAGTCTAATGAAATTATTCATAGATGCTATGTTGACTTGCAATTAGTTTTAATTAGAAATTTTCTGAAAATATGATAAGTCCACTGCTCCCATTTGTAGGGTCTAGAGAATAAAAGGTATCAAGATAAACTAAGTCTAAGTTCCTTGAAGTCAAGAATAATTATAAGCAAATATGAAAATTTTACTTCATCTGCTTATCCTGATAAATATTTGTCCACAATAATCTAAAGCCAGATACAAGTTTAGATGGATTTCTACACAGAAATTGCAGCCCCACCATCTACCTCATCATTTCACATCTCTTCCCTTCATCTCCTAATTTCTGCACTTAGTTACTCCAGCTCACTAATGCACTTTTCTCAGAAACCTAGAGAAGTACCCATGTCTGTAGTCATTAGCTGTACCATGTGCTCTTGGGAGAGTGGACACAGGAATGGTGCACATTGGATTATTCAACAGAGACTTGGTTGTTTAAATAGAACAAATAAGGTCCCAGGCTTCTTGAATAAGAAGGGAAACACATGGAATCTGAGGGCAAAGACATCTGTGTTCCATGGTTGGCTCATTGTGATGAGTGGGGCATGGCTAGAATATGGTCAAAGAGGGCCTCATTCTTCAGTCAGAGATAAGCCTCCTTCTTGTGGCAAGATGCAAGCAAGACCCATGCAAGAGTTTGTCTGTTTTGAAGAACATAAATTATTCAATGAATGGAATCTTTCTTCCATAATCAGGATTTAAAAAATAAAATTAAAATTCAAAGAATAGTTTTTAAAGAACTAAGTGTGTGCCCAGGTCATTTAGAGGAACTTTGGACTGGATTATCTTTTTGTGTGTCCCAGTAGAATCATACAAGATCTATTAACAAACTTCTCTAAACCATCTGGAGTGTTACAGTGGTCTTCACTTCACTCGGTTTGCTCTCAATGTGCTACTCAACCTTCTCTGTTCTGAAAGGACATCCCTGAATTTTACATTGGCTGTTTTCTTTATTCATTATCAAAGACTAACATTAAGACAATGCATAGCGTAATGTTTTCTTCAAAGCAACAGCTGTGCTGTCTTTAACAATGTTTTATTAAGTGTCTAAGTTGTGTGCCACATTGAGTTGTTAACTTTTCAGAAGATGACACCAATTCACTTTCCTAGATTTTTAATGAGCAGATTTTTCCATGATGTCTGTCAGAGGGTGGAGAGGTATTGTTTTTCATTTGTGGCTGTTTCAGTTAAACTGAAGATCATTATTTTGTGTGCTCACACATCTCTAATACATTGCATTAGGGGAAATCCTGTCACAGAAAGTGACTCAGTTGACACTAATTTAAAAAAGGCATTGATAATTATTCCAGATTGACAAACCTCATGTTTCAGCAACAGATGCTTTTTCACTAGAAAACTCACACCATAATTTATCTTAATTTTTTTCCTCCTGTATTTTCTTCCCATCATCCTCTATGTTCTGGAGCATGTGAGAATAAATAATCTCCTATAGACCAAGGCAAAGAACATCAGGCTCAACTCTGAATCAAGCCATCAAAGCCCCTTAGATTGCACAGTGGTGCAAAGCTGTACAGATCATCATTCTAAATCTGTCCACACTTTCATGCTGTTTCCTCAGTAGGAATAATTGGATGATTTATATTTCCTGCTGACTTTTCAACATGATTGTCAGTGCATAAAACAAATTAGTTTTAATAAGAGCTTTCACATGAAGACACAGAAATAGAATGCTGAAAAAAGTAGTTGGAAGTTTTCAAGAACTGTATTGATAGAGCAGCACCAGAAGAGTATTCAAATAATTAGGGCAATTAAGCAAGAATGGGCATCCTACTCATTACTTGACATATTTTAAAATGTCTATGAACTTATTCATGAAAAACATAGTGTTTTGAGATAAATGAGTCCATCGTTTTTCTACCATTACTGAAACTCTGCAGCAATGAAATTGAGTGTCACTGTGGAAAAGGTGACAAAGAGTAGACTTCCATAGATACATCAGAACACGTAATTTCTTTTAACAATAAACCTTGAATTAGACTTCACCAAAATACTCAATTGCTATATGTAAAGTACAGGTAAATGTGTTCCCCAAAGATGCATGTGTTGGGAGCTCAGTTTCCTTTGCAGTACATTTGAGAGAAGATGGAGACTTTTAAGATACAGAGCCTAGTAGGAGTTCTGTCCCATCTCATGCTGGCTTCCCATCTTTTCCCGCAATGTTCCCCTTTGCACATACTCTTGCCATTGTCGTGCCGTCCATCATAGAGAAATAGTCAAGGGATGGTGCTGATTTTTTGGACTTACAGTCTGCAAAACTGTGCGCTAAATGAAGCTCTTTTGTTTATAAATCTCACAGCTTATTGTTACAGCAACCAAAGTGGACTGATACAATGATTTTCACTATTTTCAAAAATGTATTCTGGAAGACACTTTCAAAGGATTAGCAAATAATGTTATTTATAAAGATGATTAATGTTTTCTTTTTAGGAATGTATAAAGGGGATTTTTATAATTTTGGAATTAAATACATTTTTATTAAGTTTGTAAATGCTGACAAAATAACATAGTAAATGTAATTTCTATTATTGGTCAATTAGTTTACTTAATATGGTACTTTTATTTTTTACTTATTTAAAGCTGTATATTTTTAGCACATAAGATCACAGCAGCACATATTTACTATAAAATTTTTCTAGTACTCTATTACCAAAGATAATCACTGAATTATTCCTGAAAATGACTTTATCTGTTTTAAGTTTCTATGTATGTAAAATATATACTAATGAAATTATATTGCTAACACAAATGTAAAATGAAATTAGAAAATGTTAGTGAAATTTACAAAGACATGTGTCATTCTGATATTCTTTTTTTTTTTTTTTTTTTTTTTTCGGTATCAGGTATTGAACTGAGGACCCTGCACTTGCCAGGTGAACACTTACTCCATTGACTTATCTCCCTGGTCCAGGCACGTGTCACTCTGGTCAGCATTTCCATCACTGGTACAAAATACCCAACACCCACAGCTTGTCTGAGAGGTTTACTTTGACCCATGGTTTAAATGGACTTAGTGCATGGTTTGCTAGAGCTGTGGTGGAGCAGGACTGCTAGGCTCAGGTGCTTGGGAAATAGAGAAGGAATGGAAAACCAGAGAGGAAGAGACAAGGGCCCACAGGTAGTACACAGTGTCATGCCTACATGGTCCATGAAGGCAACAACAGAAAAGTGTGTTTTACTAAATTCTTATGTGAGTGGCAATCTCATCAAGTTAATAATTAAGCTTATCTGTCATAACTGTATTATAATCAGTTCATCTATCACTGCACAGAAACAAGGTTTGAATGAGAACTTGGAGTTCAAACAAACATTCAGAGAGGTCAAAAAATGAATTCATGAATATCAAGTGGATTTCCTAGGAGGCTAAGATCATCTATGAATTAAACTTAAAAAGCGAAGCCAGATAATAGAAAATCTTGAAAGCACATTCTAGGAGGATCCTTCACCATATAGTAGATTAAAATGTATAGGTTAAGCTGAATTTTAACAAAAACATTTTACAATATTTATAATATTGGATCACTTTAGCATTAACTCTTAAATATCAAGTCCTGGTCTTCACGTCTCATCTGGATGACTACTTATATTTTCCATGTGTGGTAGACCATTCTAATGAAGATTAAATGAGAAAGTTAGCTTCCGAATGGCTCGTGGAGGTGCCTACCACCAGCATGGGCCTGAGCAACCAAGAGGGATATGTGGCTGACAGACAGAATGCAGGAACTACTAACATAAGCCTGAAGCCCAAGGCAGCTGCTTGTGTTAAACACACAGTGAGCGCACTTAGCCTAAATAGGCTACTTTTCCCCTCAGTACTCCTGAGCGCAATTGAGCAATTTTCCTGTTTCAGGACTCAATCCCCAAGCCCAATTTTGGGACTGACCATGCAAGTACAATATCAATCATGAGGCTTCTTGCTTGCTTTCATCTGTGATAGGAGGGCACAGTACTTAGCTTTGCTTATGATCAGCAGCACATTTATATAGGAAAATACAGCAACGCTTTCTCAAAACAAGCAGTTTGTTGTTGTTTATGACAAAAATGTGGCACTGTGTTTTAATGGAATTAAAACTCATTTCTATTGTCAATTATATGTAAGCCAACAAAAAGCAAAATTAATTACATTATACAGATACATTTCTAGGAAGCCAAAGTGTCGAATCAAAAAGTGAATACATTTCACAAATACATTAGTGAAATTGAGATATTTGGCTTGTGTTCTTTTTAATAACCTGTAATTACAAGTGGTCAGCTTTAAAACTTAGAAAAACTACATCGAACAGCTATTGTTTAGTTGCCTGGATCAGAAAATACAAGACTTTGTGATGAAGAAAACTGAAAGTGATTTCACACTATTAAGTTTTGGCAACCTCAAATTTTTATCAAAAATGTGACATAGTCAGTCAGAATAATGTCAGCATTTTACAGACAGCTGTGACTTATGCCTGAAGCACAGTCTTTTTCTGTTGATTTTCCTATTGTGTCAGTGGATTCTGCTTTATGGCAATTAATGTCTTGAAAGAGGCTGAGTAAAAATGTAGCCAGCTGCTGCCCTTACCACCAGATAGATGACTCTCACTTCTGCTCCTCCACAAATTAAGCAAGGTGAGTTGTTATTTCCCCTTGCAGGAGAGATTTAACCTTGCATTATTATATGGGGAGCTTTCATCAGGAGCTGCTCCAACTCTGTGTGGGCTGTGGAATGCTGATGATTCACTTCATTTCTCTTAGCAAATACCTCTTGCAATTATATTTTAGATGTTGCTTGCTATTTGGTGGTGATTGCTGCTGACTGTCAACCATCTCAAGAGGGCTTATTGACCTCACACCCGTGTATTTTGCAAGCATGGTAGCAGGCAAAAGGCAAATGAAATAGCAGTATATTTTGAACTGGTGACACCTGGTCCCCAAACCTCCTGATTTATAGGCCAATAACTAATCAGTGATAAAAGAACTGATTGAGCAAAGCGAGTCAGTGTCTAGGAGCACAAATGACTACATTGTTTCCCAGTGGGTCTAGCTAAGCAGGTGAACACTGAGCCAAAATTCAGAGATCCTAGCTGGGTAACACTTACAGCTCTTTAGATAGGATGAGAATAAGACCCTTGTAACACAGTTCGGGATATAGAACTGGTAATTATGAAAGACTGCATGGCTTCTTTGCCTCCTGCTGTATTTCCTGGTTCCCAGGCTTCTAAGAGTGTGCTAAACAGCAAGATGACCATCACCACAGCAGGCACTCTTTTAACTGTCCTAAATTTGTGGTTTATGCTAGTGCTTATTTTTGGAATTCCTTCTAAATGCCAATCACTTTAAGTTGGGTGTTTCCTACAAAATTACCTTACCTCTATCATGATAAAATAGGAAATATATGTAAGTATTTATATGTAGAGTTGACAAGGGTATTAAACAAGTTACTATCCTTCACAAAAATGAAGAACAGTATGGTTCATGCAGTACATTCTTGGCTTTCATAAGCGACAACACAAAGATTGTGATGATAATGGAGAAGGTATTAGGCATAAAGGTATAGAGGATTTATCTAACCATCAGATGTCCATTTCTTACTCTGGTTTTTAAATACTCCAGAAACACAATAATGTCTTCACTAATGAGGAAAATATAGTCATCAAAGAGTCTCAGCTAGATATAACACTGCATTGACTTTTTAAAAATGTATTTAGTACAGGGTCTACAGGGTTTCACTACACAGATTGGATTTGTAGTGATCCTCCTGTTTTCAGCCTCCCAAGTGCTAGGATCACAGAGGTACAACACCATTCTCAGTCTCAATCACCACTTTGGTGTGCCCCAGGGTAGGGCTGGCACAGAATGCTGGGGATTGAACCCCAGTCCCTGTGTCTGCCTCAGCAGGTGCCTTAATCCACTGAGCTATCTGGCTGGCCCTGCACTGAATATTATGAGAAGCAGAGGAAGCAAATTTCACATAGATTTGCTGACCATGCAGGTATTCAATCTAATAGTGTCATTAGGACTATCGCTCTATTAGGACATTAGAAAGAAAATATGACTTGTTGTTTATGGAAATAAATACAGGCAAGAAATATTTCAAGAAAGTTATTCATCATGGCTGGGGAGAGAGCTGAGTAGCATAAGTATTTGTCAGACAAAGTCCTGAGTTTGATCCCTGGTGCCAAAAAGAAAAAAAAAAAACAAGAATCTTATTCATCAGTATAATAATTACTGATTAGGAAGAAAATCATTGCACTATGATATATTGTATAGGGAGGAGAATGACAGGTTACTAAATATACACACTCATGATATTACTAACAAAGGTCAGTGATGCTGAGAGAAATAATGAGATGCTGCAGGGGCTGGGAGACAGTTGCTCTGGACTTAAAGAAGAAATCACCCAAAAGAGAGGACATGAACAGATACTTGAAGGAAGATCAATGTGAGTCACATACCATTGTTTAGGACAGAGCATTCCTGATAGAGCAAGTGTCAATGTTCTGAGGCATTTAAGATAGCTTAGGTTATTTCAGAAATATTAATAAATCAATATGAGTAAAGTCAAATGAACAAGGCTGGGAATAGTAAGAGTTATTGTCATATAGTTAGAGATTAATTATTGTGGATTCTTTCATGAATTACTGAGAACTTGCATACAGACTGTGAACAAAGGAATGAAATGCTTCATATTTTTGAATGAATGCATTAGTGTTTTTACAAGAATAAAGTTTTGGGGTAGAGAGGCCTGGTTTGGAACTGGGCCCCAGAAAGACACTCATGAAGAGGCCCAGTTTGGGACCAGGTGCTAGAAATTTCAGCAAACAGGCCTGGTTTGGGACACTGCTGCAGAACTCCCTGCAGAGAGGGTAGGGGTAAGATCCAGAAAGCTAACCCAGGAGCAGAACATCTAGCCAGCCAGACATAGCAGGGTCACTTCCATGGGCTGCAGCAGGAAGAAGATGAGCACAGCAGCCAGACGACAGCCAGGCCAGCTGGTCAACGTCAATCTCAGTAGATCCTGACCCCGTGATACTGCTTGGCCCAGTAGGGTCCAGACCTAGACCCAGATCTACGAGAGCATCCTGGATACAGAGGTGGCAATGGTAACAAGGCTGAGTTAGTTTTCCTAGACAACTTCAGGTACATTAAGGGGAGGTGAACAGACAGAATTTAAGGGAGCTAATTTAAATACAAATTCCTAATTTAATATCTGCTTAGCTATATAGTCATAATGTTTGCTATTATGGTTTAAAATATAAAGTAGTTACAAAAAGTTTTCAATTGCTAAATCTCACTATCCATCATTAGTATTAATGAAATAGAAAACTATATCTGCTTTAACCACATGGTCTCACTTGGGTAATTATATTAGAAGGTACTTGGGCAATAACCTCACTAAAGCCCTACAACAAAGAGAGGACATTGCCAAACAGAAACCAGTATCTCATTCTCAATCGATTGAGAGGGCAAAACCTTGGAACACACACAAAACAAGAATCTCTAACACAGAAGAGATACCAAAAGAACAGACTATACACAGTAGCTCAAATTACAATGTAACAACTAACTTCCTCCAACTTTTACAAAAAATTATCACAGAAGTAAAGAGTTCTCTCAGAAATGTAAAATTACAAAGAGAAGGAGCAAAATGTATTCTCAGGCCCATAACCTACCCAGAACAAATGCAGAAGACACTAGTATAGAAGAAATTGGAAGTCACAAAACTGAAACCTCTAAAGAAACAACGTCAGGAGAATATACATAAAATCTATTTTGAACTAATCTCTGAAATTAAAAAGGAAATGACTATAATGAAAGAATTATAGCATTTCTAAAGAAAACACTGATAAAATGAAGAGAATAGACAAACGATGGAAACCTTGAATGAGCAATATAGAAAAGAAATAGAATTCATGAAGCAGATTCAAAGAGATATTCAGGAGATTAAGAACTCAAAAATTGGCAATACCATCTGAACAAAAGTGAAGATAGACTTTCAAAGCTTGAAAATACTGTTACAGTTATTGAAAAGGTAATGAAAGATCTCTTAGAAACCACTAAGATCCAGGAAATAATAATTCAACAGCTACAAAATGATGCAATGATAAGCAACATAAGACTAATAGGCATCAAGGAGAAAGAAGAAGTCAACACAAATGATATTAAACATGTTATTTTTACACAATGGAGTATTATGCAGCTGTAAAGAAAGACAAACAGGAAACCTTTATAGATTAGTGGATGGAACTACAGACCATACTCATAAGTGAAATAAACCAGACCCACAGGTGTAAATATTGTACTGTCTCCCTAGTCTAAGAACCTGAAATAAGAAATAAAAGCTGAATAACAGATGCAATAAAATGGAAAGTAACAGAACTCAAGGATTAAACAAAGAGGAGAAAAATGAGAAAAGATAGGAAAAAACGTAGGGGAAAAACATGCAAGTATATACACAGGATGACTAAGATGATTGTCCTAACTTTCCATCAGTTTTTTGAAGATAGCAGTCCACGTGTAGAGCTTTCTCCTTGACTAACTCTGTGAACTAAGCAACTGTATTGAGGACAGCACCGTGTAATACAAAAACCATGCTTGAATACCTGTCGTCTAGGTCTTCTAAATGTCTACCATTCCTAATGTCATATCAGTCATTCTCTTTAAAATATTTTTTTTAAAAAGGTAATAAAAGAAAATAAAAGTGAGAGAAGGACAAAAATTTAAGATTTCTTGAAGGCAAGCAGTGATATTCAATCATATGTCCAATCTTATATATCTGTTAATCTGAGCAAGAAATTTGATGATAAAAATAGATAATATACCAACCTTTGTTAGTCAGCTATGTTTGGTTGGAAATCTGTAACTTATATATTGTTGTATATTACGCTGTTTCTGATTTTTGTTCATGTTTTTATTTTTATTCTTCAAAATAAAATAAAATTATAATAAAAATAATATATATTTGGGAAATGTATAAGATATTAGGAAATCTCTGTAGAAGTATGTTGGGAGAACCAAGCAAAATCTGGAATTTGATTAGACTACAGTAAAAGAAGTTTCAATAATGCTTGAATTCTTTTCTTAATGCTCATTTTATTAATGTATTAGAGATACAATTGTCTTATAAATATCTTTACATATTTACTGTATGTACCTTCATAAATTTGAAGCAAAATGAACATCAGTTTAACTGTCATTGCAATCTTTGACACAAACATGGGTACCCTGTCCAAAAGCTTCTTCTAACACTCATCTTTTATTCTTATCACTATTGTCACAAGACTCACAGTAACTTTTACCTTTGAAGCACAATGTGAAGTGTAAAATTTAACATTGTTGACAAGAAACAGTGTGCCATAAAGTGACGTTGGTATTTATTCAACTTGTACAATTGGAAGAGGTTTGATTCTGAATACATTTTCAAGTCAAATTTAAATGGACTTATAAGTTGAATACATGATGAAAGAGAAAATAAAGGTCAAGTGCTTTGAGAGGAGAAATTTTGGAGGATATACTTGGGGAAGTAGAAGGAAGAGGGACTTGGTAACAGTGGAGGTGCAAGGCTATGAGTAGCAACAGTTATCAAGCAAAAGTTAGGTTTTGGATACCAAATAAGGACAATATTTTAAGAGGGAATGTACCAGCCATGCCACAGAGTATGCTTCAGTCAAAGTGAAGATTAAGGTGTGATCATTTGCTTCAGAAACACAATACTCTACAGTTATCTTAAGTGGGGTAGTGAGGAAAAAATCTCTTCATACTGGGGCGGGCTCAATATAAAACTTATTCTTTCCTTCAGCGCCTTCTCATGAACGTATGTTCACTTGGTCACATTAAGGTCACTGAGCTCAAACTGAAGTCTGTGATTGAAGCAGAATTTTTAAAAATGTGCTGGGATTCTATTATACAATAAATATCTCCCAGAAGTGGAATGATTAGCAACTGTGATTTCTTCTATTTTTTGTTATTCTGGTGAACTAAGGTCTAGCACCTTGACATGGCAGGAATTGAATGAGTTTGATTGAATTGAATTTAATGAAGTAGTGCATGGCATTTGTCTGGGTATCCATTACAATACCAGGACTCAATAATCTGCCCATCACTGTTCAAGCCATGCTTGTGTGGGTGGAAGCTGGAAAGGCGCTGATGGGTTTTATACAAACTGACAGACTACTTTGTCTGCAAGGGTAATTGCAGTCAGCTCTTTATAAGCCATAGGTGCAACCCAGCAATGTAAGGCTGAAGTATGGTGTTTCTGTGAATCAGGTTGTTTAACAACTATCTATACAATGTTTCTGTTTGGAAAAGGTAGACTTGAAACTTAGCATCATAAAAATTACATGGCTCATCTTTCTGAATAGTAAAATCCAAATGCTTTATCTCTCATATCAATTTCATCAGAAGGTCCAATATCTTTGTGTGTGTGTGTGTGTCTGTGTGTGTTGATAGGAATGGAACCCAGAGTTTCATAAATACTTAATACATATTCAATCACTGAGCTATAATCTACAATCCTATTATTCTTTTTTTTTTTTTTTTTTTGTCTTTTTGAGACAGGGTCTCACTATGCAGTTCGGGCTGGCCTTAAACTCACTTTGTAGCTCAGGCTGGTCTCAAACTCACAACAATCCTCCTGCCTCAGCCTCCTGAGTGCTGAGATTACAGGCATGCGCCACCACGCCCGGCTTCAATCCTATTATTCTTGAATATAGTTGTTACATTATAATTTAAATGACTGAACATTTATTTGGTACCAGAAATCAAACTCAGGACCTTGTGTTTACCAGAGAGTCCCTGTGCTGATGAGTTATATTGCTACTCCAGATAACTGCAAATTTGATAAATAAGTACTACACCAATAGCATCCCCAAAATACTAATCATGAATCTATATAAGGATCAACTGTCTTTAAGCCCCATTAAAGTTCGTAACATTTTTGCACAGCCTCCAAAAAAGACTTGTCTTCTAGAGTGATAATTGGATTAGCTAATCTGGTCCTTTAGGGGCATGAAGATTCTACAAATATCTTTACTGCTTCTTATGCCATCGTTAAATTTCAATTTCAAACAACTTTCTTCAATAGTATCTCAAAAGGCTTACACAGGATGCTGACACTGTTCTCTTCTTTCAAATGAGATTTAATTCCCAGAATTAATCTCTCCCTCCTACAAGTATGGTCCTCTGAACAGAACTGCTACTGTAGCATGATCCCTACTGTAATGAGAATCATATCTAATAATGGGCTGCAACCAGGACACGGCACACCTGAGGTCTTTAGGGAGCATAATTCTTCAATGAATTACTCAGAGTACATATTTTCTATTCAGAATAATGTCCTAGCATGGAAAGTCACAAAAATTTCTGCTTTTCAATCCTCAAAGAGAACAATTTCATAGAAATGATAAGTTATTTGCTACGTAAGTCTTATCTGGACTATTTCCTTATATGCACCAGAACTGATTTGCAGCTTCCAGATACTCTGTGAAATTCAAGCACGTGTTTTAAATCCTTAGAAGTAAAGTAAGGAGACAAAGGAATCTGCAAGACTTTCATTTTTTTTTTTTTGGTGGAATGCATTAATATTTTCTGCCTGTGAATTTTTTTGTTCTAATTCACATGCAATTTATAAACACATTTATATCATAATGTCTCTAAATAAATTTTATGATTATTTCTATACAGACATTTTCAATTATATTATATTTTCATAGCTATTATTTTTGAGAGGTCTCAGAAGTAACAAAATGAAAATAATATTTTAATTGATGGGAGGAAAAGCATTATTCATTGTACCTTCTAGTATAAATAGACATGTAGAAGAGTGAGATTGCATTGTATCTGTGCTAAAGAAGCAATATGAAAGAGAGAAAATGGAATCTTACTTCCTCAAATAAATAATAAAAATCATATAAAATTTGAAATAACAGAGCAGAGTTTTGGCATCCATATATATATATATATATATATATATATATATATATATATATATATTTATATATTTAATATCCTCAAATTTTAAAAGTCCACTTTTAAATTTATATTTTGGCATTTTCAATATTTTATTTTCCCATTTAATATATTTAACTATTGCCCAAACTTGCCATCTAAGGATACTTCCATTGTGAAGGTTATTGCAATATTTCTAAACCAAAACTAATTACCGAAGGTGTCTCCAAGGTATTGGATTTCAAACCGATGTGTGTGTATTGTTCCCTAGAACTTGCTGATTTTCATTTGTGCATATCTCTGTCATAGTTGAGTAATGAGAAATGGGATAGCAAAGCCATAGTTCTTAGAGTGGAGATGATTATTCTCACTGCAAAAGATGTGTGATAATTGGATCTGGTAGTCCTGTTACTTGGAGCTCTCTTTTACCCACCCATGAAAATAAAATATCTCTTTATCCTTCTAGTTGACCATAATGAACCATGATAATACTGTAGGGCAAATTTACAATTTTCTGAGAAAATATTCTGTGATTTCTGAGCGTTAAAGTGAAGTTTCTAGCTTTAGTTGATTTACTTCAGTGTGCAGGCCGAAGTGCCTAGCCTGTGTGGCTTGCCTATAGAAAAGGAGCTATCAAGGACATCATTCTGCTTCTCATCACCTTCATCATCATCATCTCCTCTATTTATTACTTTTTATTGAGGTGGTTGGTGTAAAGTCATATGCACATTCCCAGATAGCTAGAAACCATGTGCAAATATTTTAGTGTGCTCTAAATGTTGATTGAGAAACTGTTTTTTTAGAGATCTTAACTCTTTCTGGTACTGTTACACAAAATAAGAAGCATCATCTTTGTAACCTTGGAATTCTCCAATACTCAGGATATATACTTAGGTGTGAATTTTTCACAGCATTAAATTTAAATAGCTGTTAGCTCTTACAAGTACCTTATTACATAGTGCAGGCTTTTGCTTTGAATCGAACCTCTGCAATTCAAGAATGTTCTCACAAAGTAAGTGAAGACCATGTAGAAAAAAATCTTTTTTGTTTTCATGTATGTATTTGGTAGAGTGTCTCACTATGCAGCGCAGACTCTTACTGATCCTCCTGTTTTTAGCCTCCACAGTGCTGAGATTAAAGGCATGAGCCAGACTCTGTGACTGGCTCAGCAGGCCCTGGGGGTGTGGCTGGCATGTCATGTGGACCCGGATTAGAACCCTGGTCCCTGTGCTTGCTAACGCGGCACTTAGTCTGCTGAACAATCTCGCTGGCTGGAAGACAGTTCTCAAAGAGTGCTCATTCCTGAAGATTACATGTAGAAGTCAATGGGTTTATGGTCATACGCTCTTGAACAAATCTTATTGCCCTCTGCCACACAACATCATTAGAGGAATATAGGCACGTTAGTTTGTAAAAAGTATCTACTTAAAGATAAATGTTTAACTTAAAAAATTCAAGGAAAATCTCTTTTTAACTCAATGCTTAGTAATTTCTATTTATCTTAGATCTTTAATTCAGAGCTCCCAGTCTTCTTGAATCTCCTGCGTTAACACTGAACTTTACATTAAGAGTATCACCGTTTTATCAGAGAGATATGAAGCAAGCACTATTGGGTCATGCTGGTCATTTTTTTCTACCTTAGCAATAACAATAACAGGCATGAGTCTTTGGTAAATTATGTGACATCTCACTTTTCTTAAGTATTAAAGGTAGATAAAAGTGCCAGTACTGTAAATTTCTTCAAAAGACCAGGTCTTCTGAAATGAAAAATGCCTCTAAATTTTGATCTAAATTATAGTTGTTATAGCTCTGCATAAGTTTTGATGATGAAATTTAACCTGTTCTGCATTTCTACATTTGATAAACTGTTTTTGTCATGGTTATCATTCTCTAGAAAGAACATTTGAAACATTTCTTCATACATTTGTTTACAAAGTGAAATTACCATTTTATTTTACTTTCACTCTTTTCTTTGTCCCACATTCTCCGGTTAGAATGCGAACCTTTAACAGTGACTTTACAGAGGTTGAAACTATAAATGTGACAGAAGTCAAAAGCAGAGTTAATTTTAAACTATTTATCCAAATTGGGGAAAATCATTTACAGACTCTCTTAAACATAAGATCCAGGCCCTGAGACCTAGAAGTGTCTATGTTCTAGAAGCAGTAGTATTTAACCTTTTGAAAAGATCTGAACTCTGCCCCCCCCGTATTTTCTTGTCCTTGTTTATCTTGACCCAAATATGCCTTAATTTTAAATTTATTTTATTTTTAAAGGGAATTTTTGGGCCAGGGAGATAGCTCAGTAAAATAAGTGCCTGCCTGGCAATCACAGGGTCCTAAGTTCAATCCTGGTACCACCAAAAAACAAAATAAAACAAAACAATTCTCTTCGAAAATTAAAAATAGTTAAAAGTAGGAAAAATAAAATTTAGAAACAATATAGAATTTCACTAAACATTGTTCAGATTATCAGATATATACCTATAAGACTGGAAAAACATATAAAAAATTAAAAAGGGGCAAAAATTAAGCATTAACTGCTCTTTTCAATAGGCCAGCAGATATCAGCAATACAGTTATCCAAAAAATCTTATGCGTACACAGATATATTTCTTTTTCCCTTCATTTTCTCTGTATGTCCACGTAGCTTGATCCACACAAGATTTTTTCCTTTAGATGTAAATTCAAGTCCAGAAAGCATTCTCAGTTTTGGACTTGGAAAATTAGCATTGACATAGCAGTGGTCACGAATGTGATGGATGGGGAAGACCATTTGAGATGTATTTTCAGTACTAGCTTTAGTGCAGTGATGGAAATGCTTCAGTCCTTTGTGTACATTTGACAACTAACCAGAGTCAGCCATAGAGAAAAGATGAGCAATGCTTGTCAGCACCATGATGTTATGATTTCTCTTAGCTTGTTCTTTTGTTTATCCTTAGTTGTGATATAGATAGCATAGTAATTACATTTCCATTCTCATAAAATAAAAAAGAAATAATAAAAAAGAAGCTTTAAATAATATCACAGTGAACATTACTTCAGTTAAAATTGAGTGAAAAATAAAATAAAATTGATGGGCTGGCCAGATAGCTCAGCGGATTAAAGCGCCTGCACAGACACACACAAGGACCTGGGTTCACTGGCCTGCATGTACTGCCTGCCCCACCCCCGGCTCCACCCCCGGGGCGCGCTGGGACAGCGAATGAGACTGGGCATAGTGGCCTGTGCCTGTAATCCCGGTGCGTGCGAGGCTGAAAACAAAAGAATTACTAGAGTCTGATCTCTGTAACGAGACCCTGTAGACCCTGTACTAAATTAAAAAAATAAAACAAAATTTCTTTACACAGTGTGCCCTTTTATTCACAAATTTTTAAACTGTAAGCACGTTTATTGTTTTCATTGTAAAAGTTTTCAAAAATCTCTGCAAAGACAACTTCAATTAACTTTAACTCTTGATATATTTCAAGCTCAGGTATGCACTGGGATTGTTTTGCATATTACTTAATCTGTACCTAACTCCTTGTCTACAAATTGGAATACTGTAACAGGACCTACCTCATAGAGGTCTTAAGAGGTTAAAATGATTCAAAACATATGAAATACTTAAAATTCTATTATTGTGATTTTATAAAACTGGAACAGTTTTTTTTTTACAATGTACTTTCTTCAATTTTTAGAGATGTCAATCATCAAGTGACAAGTTTCTTGTCGTTTCACCTACTCAGTAAAACCAACTATTACATGATTTCACATTCATTTTTAATTACTAATTTGTTCAGTTTTAATATTATATCTTTCTATATAATTTTTGAAATGTAAAAAAGTTAAAACTCAGCAGCAGTTTTGTTCTACATGTATTATGAATAAAATCAGAACTAAAATAGATATAAAAAGATCTGCTTCTGTTAATTGTGCAATAAATACTAAATTTCTCTCATCATAGTGAGAATAAGTTAGGTCATGGAGAGCCTTCACTGCAGATTGGTTTGCCAAGTCATAACCTGATATGTAGAAGGCCTTCCTGTGCATCTGAAACTCACAATGGGGTGGGATTCTGATTCTAAAACAGCAACCTTACCTGTGTGACATACACTAAATATACATTCAAAAAGTCTGATGGAGTTTAATAGAGATCTAGTTACAGACCTTAAGGCAAAATTAAAGAATTCAACAGGAGATACAATAATATGCTAGATACCATTATTGCTTTACCACCTGCCCACCCAAAAGAGTGAGGTGTAAAGTGGAACCTGGTCCATGAGAAGAGTAGTCGCCCTGGGAATTGGACCCTGAATGGAGTGGAAAGAAATGATTTCCAAACTACATCTGGAAACAAAGAGAGTAAAAAAATCTGCTCTCTCTCTTGCTAGTGCATCAATTTTATACTGCTATCTATAATTGACCACGCCAAACCTGATGACAGAAGCCTAGGCACAGGGAAGGACGGGTGTGACAGCCCACATAACTCCACTTACTGCAGCCCAAGCATGGGGAGAAGGATATTTGCAAGTATAAATCGAGCCCTTCTTTGTGAGGTGAGAAAGAATCTCAGTGTTATTTCTATTTGCATTGTATTTATTTGAATGATGGTGAACAGTTTTTGTGTCTTTATTTGCCATTTAGTTTCTTCATCTAAAAGTGCCCATTTTTGGATAATATCTCTGAATTTGGGAAGGTCTGATTTTTTTTCAAATTTTTTTTTTCAATTCTTTTTTTCAATTTTTCAAAGAAGCCCTTTGTTCAAGGGATGGTTGACTAAATTTTTTCCCAGGCTGTGAGTTGATTTTTCACTCTTCAGGGGATTTCATTTGAGGCAAAACTTTTTAATAAAATGATATTCCAGTTGTTGATTCTTTGGAATATATTACCTGCTGCTTTTTTTCTTTTAAAGAGAATAAAAGCAATGAAACAATAACACAGAATTTTAAACAACAGAAAATTAACAATGGTTACTATATTGCATAATGTTATCATTAAAGTACTCGCTCAGATTATAAAATATAGGTATGCAAAATTAATCAAACCAGTCTTTCAATGGACTAATTAAAATTAGTAATATAATTATTTAAATATCTTGTGTGTGTATATATATTTGTATATATAATGTATATACACAAAACTATTATAAATATTTAATGCTCTCTTAATCAAAATACTATTAATATACTACTTCAGAAATGTAGATAAAACATTCCTAAAATCCACTTGCAAACAGAAGCAACTTAAAATAGAAAAGAAAATCCTGGGCTACAACAGCAAGGCAGGAAGCATCATAATCCCTAACGTGAAATTATACTATAGAACTACTGTGATAAAATCTGCATAGCACTAGCAAGAAAAATAGACATCTGTTCTACTGATGATCAGTAGAACAGAATAGAAGATGCAGACAGAATTACAAACACACTTGTCCACCTTATTTTTGACAAGAAGCCAAACATGTTCATTAGAAGAAAAATAGTCTCTTTAAAACATGATGCTGGAAACACTAGCTTTACACAGCCATGGACTGAAAGTAGACCCATGCATGAATCTAAAGTTAAAATCTACATAGTAAAACAGAAACACTAAATCTACTAGAAAAGAAATAGGTAGAAATCTTGAAGACATAGAATTATGCAGAGAGTTCATGAACAAGAAAGAAACCACAAGAAATTATTGCAAAGAATCAACAACTGAACCTGCATCTTATTAAAAATTTGCACATAAAAAGAAATCACCGGCAGAATAAAAAGGAAACCTACAGAATGACAAAATAATTTTAGCAGTTTGTGTTTTGTTTATGCAGTTTCTGTTTACACCTCCGAAATCACCAATAAATTGAAAACTGGGTTAGTACAGGGCATGTGGATATCTACTGTATTATAGAATGAGCTAGAGTGAATGATATAGTCATGTTAGAAAAAAAAATCCATGTAGATAAGTGTGTATGTTAGTCCTGTACTCTTCTTTTTATTTTATTGGAGGTGGGGGGCAGCTTGTCATTTGTACATCTGGTTTTCTGTGTCCTGCCTGTTCTCTCCTTTCCTTGAACCCTTGGTGCAAGTCCTAAGTCCATTTTGTGTGCTTCTGTATGTTTTTATATCTCTGTCTTTGATTTGCTTTGCACGGTTTTTAATTTCTTCTAGTCAGGGTTGACTAGAAGATTTAAAGAAGTTCTTTTTTCTTCACTGTGGAGCTCTGTCCGCACAATTCCTTTTTATATTATTCTACCAGTGAATCAAGCATCCAAGTACTTAGACTTTAAAAACTTTCAATTATGTAATTACTGTTTATGGAGCCCAAAACAACTCTGTAGGCATTGGGCAGACAACTAGGTTTCATGCAGGATCCTAGAACTTGAACCACTTCACAGAGACATAAAATAGATACTGCGTAAAATGTTATGTAGTCATAAGTATTGCCTCAAGAATCAAAGTGACTGGGCTGGGGATATAGCTCTTGAGCACAAGTGCCTGCCTGGCAAGTGCAAGGTGCTGAGTTCCATTCCCTGTACAAGAAAAGAAAAAAAAAAATTCCAACTTGAGAAAGAATAAAAGTGATTGCTGGAGTAGTTGGGGTTATTAAAGACAAGTAAGAGCAACAACTGCTGAAGCAGCTTGGGCAAAGATGAAATTAGTGAGATCTAATACTTCTGTACTTCTAGAGGTAGCCGGATGTTGGTTTCTGGCTTTAAAGTCTATGACAAGGGTTTTACACTAATACTACATGTGGGAGGAAACTACTAGGATATTTTGCATGAAGGAAATGTGGTCTAATTGGCATTTATCAAGGTTGTTGTATAAAGAATAAATTCTTAGAGCTGCCCTAAAAGCAAAGAAACCATGAAGAACTGACCGTGTTTTGGTCTAACGCTGCAGTAAAAGGAATGCAAAGAAAATTCAAGAGCGAACAGACCTGATTCCCTCACATGAAAGTTATTTTATTTCTCTCAGGGAGTTGTTACATGCAAAAAACACATCGTAATTAGTTTCACTTGCCCTTCTGTCCCTCTCTCCCTTCCACCTCTTGGCAAGCTTCACTTATTGATTGAAGCCTCTCTCAGATTTCATTGAGGTATTGCTCTTTCTGGACACCTCCATAGCACTGAACAGGATTGGAATTCAATGGCTGATGAAGAAATTAGTAATCTATAGATACTTCAGGTAGGACTAAAGTGAAAGAAATAAAATTGCAATTGTGAAGTTTGGAGAACTTCATAAAAGCTGAAAAGGAACATATCATAGAATGAAGAATAGACCATGATTCTTTAATGGGAATAGCAAGATAATGTATTTTAAGAGGAAATTGATATATTTTGTGCAAAATACAGGTTTGTTATAAAACTGTCATCCTGACTACAGGAGTAGACTAAAAACTAAAGTTATGAAAGCATAGAATTAAAGAGAATGAAAAAACATATAGGAAACTAAGAACTGATTTTGACTCATTGTGGATATCAATTCAATAATTATACGTTAGGTAGTTACCACTTGTAAATCACCATGTAGATGATTGTGTAATAGATGCTCATTTTTTTTTTTTCTTGAATGTGCTGAAAGAAGTCAAGTCAATAAAACTGTAGGATAAGGAATATCTAATAGGACAGTCACTGTATCAAAAACAGGAATATACATAATTTTAGAAAGGGTTTTTGAATTTGAAGTGTGAAATGATAACTTTGGTATTCAAGGAATGAGCAGGTATATAAGAGAGTATGATGGTATAAGAAATTAGCAAAGAAATAGCAACAAAAGTCTTAAGAATTAGAACAGTTAGTATATTGGTTAAATTTTTATCCCCTTAGTAAACAGTTGCATGTATAGTACATCACCAGAAGACAAATAATACCTCTTTGTAATTTAATATTTTCAGAACTTGATTAAATCTAGTTCTAGAGGCACAAGTTTATATTGATGCACAGCACAAATGAGTTATGCTCAAGCTCTGGCAATTGAGTATGCAATAATTACAGCATAATGAGATAATGAAAAGACTCTGTCAGGCTTTTTTAGTCAGGAAGGCTTGAGGATACAATATTTGAAAACAGAGAATGCCAATTAGTTTTCAGCCAGCCCTACTCATAGGAAGGAGAGTTTCATTTTGTCAATTCTACGGCGAAATGAAGGCAGGAAGGAAGAGAACTGCTGCTCATGTCCCGGTGCTCATGTCGAACAAGCCATGGCCATTATGTGCTAGAAACAGCAGAGTAATTAAAAATCAAATTTCCTGGCCGACACAAGCCATTTGTGAAATAATGCAGCACAAGCGATGCATAGCACAAGGGTACTGGCTGCTTACTAAACTCTCTCTGTTTGGAATTAGATCCCAAATGTGATATTTATCAGCACTTATGGAAAAAAAATTAGCCTCACTTTAAGTTGATTACCACTATATGTGCATTCTAGATATTTGATCTCTATCAGCCTGGAAGGCTCGATTAAGCTGTACTTAAATTCATGCTGCCTTGTAGGTGTCCAGTAATATGAGCATTATCAGGAGCCGTGCTCTAAAGTTAATTTGTTCTGTAAAATGAGCCAGATTTCTCTTGAGTATTCATTAGCTGAATAAAGCAGAGAGAGCCTAGATGCTGACAAATTAGCATTGCTGCCTCACAGTTATTTTTGATAAAATTCCAGTAGAGATTACCTTGCAGAGCTTGAGAAATCAAAGTGGGTGATGACAACTCTCATCTGATACACATTTCTTAAATATACACAATTGCTGAGCGTTGCAAGCCATTCAAACTATTAGGAAGCTACTAGCTGAAGTGATTTGTTCAAGAATTTTTCAACGACCTTTTGATGTCAATTGTAGAAGTCCAGCAAATGACATTATAACTAAATTAACCTTGAAACTCTCCTCTCCTACACTCAGCACACACAAGCATGCTGGGATCTTCTGAAACTAAAAATGAGAAATAGTTCAAATGGAGAATAAAGTATGTTACAAAGCATGTTCTTTTTTTTAAATTATAAACACATAACTTTTTTTTTTTTTTTTTTTTTTTTTTTTTTATAATTTTTTTTTTTTTATTTTTTTTTTTTATTTTTTATTTTTTTTTCCATTTATTTTTATTTTATTGAAATACAAATGTCAATCAGACAGTTTCAAAACACCGTGACCATACAGAGTCGATGAAATAATACATTGCAAACTGTTTTCATAATGTTTTGGTATTGTACAAGGTGCATACATGATATTATATTTACAGGTATTTATGTAGCTGAATTATATCACAGATTCAATAATTATTTACCTAGTGGATGACCATAGCACTAAAAGCCGACATAATATCCTGTCCCACCACCAATAGTGCAGA
>PVKA01003990.1:79680-103775 GCA_004027165.1 Ctenomys sociabilis | reverse complement strand
AAAAAAAGTGTAAATAATTTAACAAAATAAAAGCCAGACAATAAACAAAACAGGTAAATAGAGGGATACAGAGAAAGAGAAGGAGGGGAAGTACAGAAAGAGGAGTAAAACTTAAAAGAATTGAGATATATTTTATACATGTATCTAATGTAATCATTAGATACTGTACACATGTAACCAATATGAACCCTCTCTCCAAATAATGTATACAGACCTAAAGGAAGGGCACAATATTAAGTATAAAAGAACAAGATGTCAGTTGTCATGGCACACAGTTGTAATCCCAGCATTCAGAATGCTGAGGCAGGAAGATAACAGTGAGTTGCAGGCCCACCTGAACTACATAGGGAGACACTGCCTCAAAACACCAAAACAAAGCATAGAATCCTATAACCAAAGAAAGTATCCTTTAGGAATAAAGAAAAAAGCAAAAAACTAACAGAACTGATCACAAGGAGACATATCCAAAAAGAATGCTGACTGGGTTTGGTGGCATACACCTGTAATCCGAGGACTCAGGAGGCTAAGGCAGGAGGATCATTGCAAATTGGAGACCATCCTATATTACAAAGTGAGCTAAGGCCAGCCTAAAGCATAGCAAGACCTTATCTCAAAGAAAATACCAAAAAAACAAACAATAGTAATAGGAAATTTTTCAGGGCCAGGGAGATGGCTCTGAAATGTGCACTTTCCTAGCAAGAGCAAGGGCCTGAGTTCAATCCCTGATTTTTTTGAACAAAAAAGAAGAAAAAAAGGGAAAGGAAGGAAGGAGTGAAACAGAAAGGTAAAAGAATAACCAAAAATGTCAGTAAATACAACATGTTTTTCCTATGCTTATACTCTGAAAATTGGTCTTAGTTGCATAAATTATAAAATTCTCTATATGGGTCTAAATGTATAAAGAGAAAATATTTAGGATAATTATACACAGAAAAGGGCAAAGGGATGTAAAGGAGGGTGAGATTTCTAGATTTACTGAAACAAATGGCACTAGTAGATGTAATGAGTTATGTACTTCTCAATGTAACACTTAGGGAAAGCACTAGAAAATCCAAAGAGGTAAAGTAACAATAACATCCTCATATATAGTCATGTGATTATGACCAGGGTACCAAGACCATTTCATGGATAAAGGACAGTTTTTCAATGAATAGTGCTGGGAAAACTGAAAACTCACACGCAAAAATATAAAGCTGTATCCTTTTTTTAAAAAAAATAATTTTGTTGAGAAACAAATAGAGACAATTTCAAAACTGATTAGTAGGTCAGTTTCAATAATTAATATATTGCACATTGTCATCTTACTGGTTAGTCACAGTATAAGATGCAGACATGACATCTGTGCACAAGCACTATTAGAACAAATTTTTCTATTCATTGAATTAAGAGAATGTACCTATATGCCTATCCTATTTTCAATATACAGATACAAAATGCTCATTTATTTCTATGCCCTTTTTTGGTTTAGTTTTGTCAGATAAGGGTATTCTATTGTCATTTAAATATTGTAGGTGCATGAATTTAGCAAAACATTCCAATATAGTTCAGTAGTCCATAGTAGTACTGGGTTTTCCGTAAGACTGGCAATGTCAGTAGTTGCTGACTTGAGCCTTTTACAGCATATTAGTATGACATAAAGCTGTATCCTTATCTTCGCTATATAAACATATTAACTCAAAATGGATTAAAGACCTGAATTTGAGAATTGCAACTCTAAATATATTACAATATACAACAGCAAGAAAGAAACACAAGGACAATGTTTTGTTTTGTTTGTCAAGGAACTGAGGATTGAACTCAGGACCTTGTGCTGAGCTATCTCTCCAGTCCAAGGAAAATGTTTCATGACATTGAATATGATGGTAAATTTTGGGATCTGACACAAAAAACATAGGCAACCAAAAAAAAAAATAGAAACAGGACTTCATCAAAATGAAAGATCTTTGTACATCAAAGGACAAAATCAAGAGAGTGAAATGACAGCCAAAAAATGGGGGGAATGTCTTGAATCACATTTCAAGTAATAGCTTACAAAAAGAAAAAAAATTCAACAATGGACTTGAATAGGCATTTTTTCCAAATATATAAAAGAAGCTAGATGTACATGAAAAGATGCTCAACATCACTAATTATTATTCCTTGAACAATACTGTTCACCAAAAGCCCATGAGCTCATAGGTGGGGCTTCTGGAAGGCAACTGAACATGAGTTGAGAAAGATGGATGGCTGCTGAGATGAATAATCACTAGGCATCTGTGAAATGCAAATTAAAACGAGACATTATCTCACCCCACAAAGAATGGCTATCATAAAGAAATCAACCAACAACAGATGTTGGAGAGGATGTGGGGAAAAGGGAACACTTCCCCACCGCTGGTGGGAATGTAGACTGGTGCAACCATTGTGGAGATCATGTGGAGACTCCTCAAAAGAGCAGGTCTGGAAATCCCATTCAAGCCGGCTATCCCCCAAACAGGAATTTTCCCGAAGGAACTGAAAACATCATATCATAGTGATATATGCATACCTATGCTTATAGCAGCACAATTTGTGATAGCAAAACCTTGGAAACAACCAAGATGCCCATCACATGAGAAATGAATGAAAAAGATGTGATTTTATACAATGAAGTATTACTCAGCTATAAAGAATGATAAACTCTAAGCCTTTATATTTAAGTGGTTACCACTTGAAGATATACTCATAAGTGAAATATCATATAATCTCCCTAGTATAAGAACTCAGTTCTACCAATAAATAAATAAATAAATATCAGAGAGTGGTGGAGAGTACACACCTCAGTGTCTACACTAAACATTGCTAACCTGTCTATCTGAAAATGGTGAATTTTTGGATGTGCAAATTATATCTCAATAAAGCTATTATTAAAATATAAAATAGAGGAACGTAACAAATACAGAGGTACAACAAAGGAGGAGATATTCAACAATTTGCTGTGTAGTCAGTTTTTCACAAGAAAATACTTTCAAAGGGGTCAGGGAGATAGCTCAGTAGAATAAGCGCTTGCCTGGCAATTACAGGGGATTAAGTTCAATCCCTGGTTCCGCAAAAAAAAAAAAGAAAGAAAGAAAGAAAGTACTTTCATTTGATTGGAAAAAAAAAAAAAAAGCTGGATTCTAAAAAATAAAAAGGTATCTGCTTCATGAAGGAAATAGGTGTGTACAATGTGCCCTAAAAAGGTTACTGCTGAGTACATGAATGGAGTTGTACTATGCACTGGCCAGCATCCAGACAAAGGAAAACCATGTTAGGATGAAGGAAACAGAATCAAACTATGCAATTTTATGCAATGGGTCATGAGGCAAGTTTAAAAGGAAGCCAAAAGTTGAGCCTGAAAAGTAGGACAGGTCACAACTAGTAGTATGTAGGCCAAGACGGGTAAACACATAGACTCCGGGTGATTCCTTAAATTTGAAGCCTTGCTCCACCATTCATTACAGGCCACAAGGTGGTTATTTAACATTGCTGAGTATCAGTTACCCTGTCTGCCAAAATGGGATATTAATTTTCACTTCGTAGCAGTACTGGAAGACTAACTGAATTAATTGTGTTTGGAATATTGTCGCACTAATTAAGTATGTACTGTTGATACCATCACTGGATTTTGGATTAGAGCACATACTTACTTCATCAAGAGACCAATGATACAAAACTATAGCTTAATGATAAATTCCTGACTATTTTTTGGTAGCAGGATTTGAACTCAGATCTCATGCATGCCAGGTAGGTGCTGTGCCACTGAGCTATATTCCCAGTCCCTGACTATTTTCAATGATAGGGAACACCATGACTGTATAATTAGTTTCTACACCTAATTTAAAAAATGTATCCCAATTTACAGTGTCTCAAGCACTATGGGATACAAAAGCAAATAAAAACTAACTCCAATCCAGATCTGTAGTGAAATGACAAAACCACTATGCAGCAGCTGCCTGGTAAGCTATGTGCAGCAAGTTGTAGTCTTGGTCTCATTTCAAATTCACAATTAGCTGCCTTTCTCACACTCAACAACAGTCTGAATAAAGTATCTTTCCAAGTAAGGATTAAGGTCTTTAGGTGAATTTTTAAAAGCAAGCTCTCTTGGTGCTGCTTGCATATGCATGTGTGCTCTTCTATCCATTTGTATTTGTATTTCAAAATCAGAATTTATAATGTAGCCAAAAAACAAACTTTACAATCATGATAAGAACAAAGTGCTCATTTCTACTGAAACATACATTCTATCAATGTTGTTATATATTTCTGATTTTAAAAGCACTTTTTAAATGTGTTAAAAAAAAATCTCAGGATTGACACATGCAAATTTTCCACTTTTACACACATAAACAGAAGAGGTGAAAGATTAAGGGGACTTGTTTTACTTTCACATAGTGTGTTTATAATACTAAACTGAAAAGCTGGTATGTCTATTTCTGTGATTTTGTTAATATTTACAGTGTATAAAATAATTATGTGACTCTAGTTCTTAAGAGACTTCTAGATAGGAAACAAAATGAGACAAATAAAGTAGCCCAAAATAAAATTTAAAATAATTAATTGAAAGTAAGAAACAGAAATAAAAATGTGATTACATTTTCAAGTACATAGAATTCAGTGCTAAAGAGAGAATGAAAATCTTTAAGTTAAACGAAATTAGTGAAACAGTCAAGAGGTGAGGCATATGCAGGAAAAGATGCATAAGGAGTTAGGGCAGTCAAAGTTAATATACAGAGGATGATTCCATTACTTTATATAAACTACTAATGGCAGAAAATATCCTTCATGAAATGGAAAAAATGCTTTGAGAAAAGAAATTTTTGGAGAAATGAAAGTAGATTTTTGACTGTACAAGACAAGGTGCATGTCTATAAAAAATATGGTTATAAGGAAAAATGTCATAGTATTTTTTATGACTATAAGAGAAATAACCAGTTAAAAATGTAAACTCAAATTATCATAGAAGATAGGTCATAAAAATATCTGGGTAAAATATCTTAAAATGAAATTTTAAATATTTTTGAAACAGAATCTGAACTCTGGGGTTACAGGTGTATACCATCATATCTGGCTAACATTTAAAGTTTTAGAGACTGGGCATGGCTGTCTGGGACTGTAATCCCAGTGCTGGGGAGGCTGAATACAGGAGGATCACTGAGTCCAATCTACCTAGTGAGACCCTGTAGACTCTGTACTAAATACATTTTTAAAAAATAAATTTTTAAATACAAGTTTACCTAATCTTAAAAATGTAAATTATAACTGCAACAAATCTCAGAAAACAATAAATGTTACAAACCACAAAACAGTCCAGGTGTGGAGGTGCATGCCTGTAATACCAGCACTTGTGAGGCTGAAGCAGGAGGGCTGCTGCTGTGAGTTCAGGGCCATCATGAGCTATGAAGGCGAGTTGAAGGCAGTGTACACTACATGTCTCCACAAAAATAAAAATAAAAAAAAAAAGGAGGGGAAGGAGGGTAGGAAGGTGGGGAAATGGGCAGAGCAGAATGGAGCCACAAAAAGTAGGCAATGATGCTGGTCCATACCTCTAATCCCACTACTGAGACTGAGGCAGGAGCATAACCAGGAGGTGTTCACGGCCACCTGAACTTTTGAAGAATCCCTGACTCAAAAAATAAACAAAAAGGGCTAGTTACATAACTCAGCAGTGTAGCAGCAGCCTGGCAACTCATGAAGTCATAAGTTTGATTGCTGGTAACAACAAAAATACAACAACAACAAAAAAAAAATAGTATTCTTTCATGGGAGTTGTAGAGTAATATTCCTAATTAAAATTTATGATAATATAGCACCCTGAACTTTATATGACTTGACTGTGACAGGAGTACTACTTAGAGGTCAGCATTATTATCTAGAGGGCTCTGTTTGCAAAACATGCAAGGTCTGCATCAGTTTTTTTCAAAGGGTCTCTTTTTTTTTTTTTTTTTTTTTTGCAGAACCACGGATTGAACTCAGGCCCTTGCACTTGCAAGGGAAGCACTCATTCCACTGAGCCATCTCCTTGGCCCTTCAAAGGGTCTTATACTTACAACCATTTTCTTGCGAATTTTCTCACCTTTAAGCAATCAAGTTGAATAAGATCCTCCTTTAACAATGTGTTTGAAAGGAGTAGAGGACCTTTTTTTTTAATCTTTTTTGAGACAGATATGCACTTCAGCCTGGCCTTGAGCTCACTCTGTAGCCCAAGCTGGTCTTGAACTCAAAACAATCCTCTTCCCTCAGTCTACCAGGTGTTTGGATTACAGGCATGCACCACCATGCCTGGCCTTAGGACTAAAATATCATTTCCATAGACTCTATGAAATGTTATTAGAGCAAGGTTTTCAGTTCACTGTACTGCACATACATTAAATTGACCAATGTTTAGATATTTACCAGAATATAGTACTGAATATCTACATATTAAAACAAATTATAACTGAAACCTCACTGCACTGCAAAGTGTACTTTGCATTACCTGCATGAACTAGTCCATCTAAAGACAATAATCTACTAATAAAAAATGGTCCATATCATATTGTCTGCTCACATAGCAAATATACACAATGTTTGCTGAACAAAACAAAATGAATGGGCTAGGGAGATGGCTCAGTGGAATAAGTGCTTCCCTGGCAAGCGCATGGGCCTGACTTCAATCCCCGGTTCCACAAAAAAAAAAAAATGACTGCTCAGGGACCCTTCAGAGGGTACAGAAGGCCACCTGGCAATGGAATTTAAAACTGACTGTGGCCTTTAACAAGGGACCTATAGCAGAACCAGCCTGAAACAGGAGTATGGCAAGGGCTCTTGAGTATCTAAAGCATAATGAGATCAGAATATGGCTTTAATTCAGTGAAATGTTTAGAGGGAAGAGAAAAATTATGAGCACCAACAAGGATGGTCATTCATTCCTTCATTCTACAAGTGTTTCCTGAGTACTTACTAGGTACCAGGTACCTGCACAGGCACTGAGAATACACCAGTAAAAGACAATATGGTACACTGTGTGCAAAAAGACAATAAGCCAATAAAGTGTCAGATAACAAGTACCACAAAGCAATGAAACTGGGGTGGGATATGGGGAAGGAGGATATTTACATCAAGTAATAGGAAGGGTGATGCCTGAGCAAAGATCTATGTGCCATTCCCTATAGGAGAAAGAGTAAGGAGAAAGGCTCTATGTGGGAACAAGAAGAATTATTAAAAGAAAACTGGGTTGGTGTAGCTAGAGAGGAGTAAATAAGACCTTATGCAAGTGAAGGAGTTAGAGGTAGGAATCATGTGGGTCTTACAGGCCAAGGCAAGGAACTTGCATTTCTTAGGAAAGTGATAGGCAAATACCAACCTGTTTAGAGAAGAGGAATAACAAGATCTCACATACATTTTTTTTTTTTTAAGTTTAGGTTTCACTGTCAGGCGTGGTGGTATATGCCTATAACTCCAGCACACCAAGAGACTGACACAGGGGTGCCACAAATTAAGTCCAACTTGGATAACTTAGCAAATTAGCAAGACTTTATCTCAAAATAAATTATTATTTTCATTGTATTTTCCTTCTTTCTGATTTTTCTTTTGAAAAATAAATTTTAAAAGAGGCTGCAGATATAGCTCAGCGTAAAGATCCAGGATTCAATCCCTAGTATCACCACAACCACCACACACACACACACACATTAAAAAAAACATAAAAAATGTCACACTAATGATCAGAGGAAGACATCTTATTTGACCTTAAAAATGTAAATCTTAAATTATGAAGAGTCTATGCCTAGAATTCCTGCCAGTAAGCCTTATACTACCAGGAATCTGTTAGCTGGCAACCCAGTCAGTACTCAGGAAGTTAAGGCAGCAGAAACACAAGTTCAAGGCCAGAGTGCGATACATAGTGAGCTGAAGATTAGCATGAACTACACAGCAAACCCCAAAGCAAGGTGGGGGGAGGGGTATTTAAAATGCTTAAAAATAAATTTTAAATATATTTGCTATAACATGGTTAAATCACAAAAGAATATAACAAATAATTACTCTAGCATTCATCTAAATAACAAATTTGCTTGTTGCAATTAGTACAGTACATTACCAAAGATTCTCTTTTTTTTTCTTTCAAGGTAGACAAGAGACAGAAGAAAAAAATGGATTTTTGCCAAAATGCCTTCACTGCCCCCTAGTGTCCATTTAAAGACTAAAGCTGTTCCAGTACTAGTAATTTAGAAATGCTGAGGAACACTTGGCCTGGATTTTGGAAGAGCTTCTAGCATCCTCTGCTGACAAAATCTTGCAGGTGTAATTTTAAATTGCTCTATTTTAAATCACATTCTCCTTTAAAGCTAAACTCACTGAGCTTCTTCACACTTTTTAAATAAGTTTTTCTTCCTAGCCAGTTGAAATTAAATTAAAATTGACCATTAGTGAAATATTAACAAAAGCATGCACTGTTGTTTCCCTAACTGGTTTCCTTCTCATATTACTAAAAACTAAAGGAGAGTTTATACATGTTTAATTCTTCAACCTTTCCTCAGGCATGAGAAGAGACTGACTGATACAGGTGGTTGGCAATAACCAAGGGCAAAGGGATGAAAAGCCTGAGACCAGAAGACAGAGAGGCGTAATGGTGGCCCAAACTTGGACTCTCGACCACAGAACGTGCCAGGCAGGGAGTCAAACAAAGTTCATGGAAAACAGGTGCTCATAACTAAAAAGTCAGTGTTACATCCAGCCTTTAGTTACAGTCATAAAAATCCAACTTCTAATTTTCTGCAATAATGGCAAACACGATAGCAAGAATAATGAACATGCTCAATAATCCCAAAGTCTCCATTTAATTATGAGTTACAACCTTTCTCACCTTAAAATATATATATATATATATATATATTAGGACCACAGAGAAGTAGAAGGAGTGGTTAAAAATTATTGTTCACCTCTTTTTTCTGATCCTTTACATTTAAATTTTTATTTGTCCAGTCCTAAGAAAAATAATAAATGTTCAAATTTTATTGGCATAAGAGATAAATGGAATAAAGAATGAGTAAAAACAAGTTTCTCATCAAAAGAAATTATAACATACATTAACATTTCCAAGCCAATGTCTCAAATAGTAACACTAAACCCAACAATTACTAGTAATTGAAGTAAAGTGCATATTTTAAAAAGTAATCACTGGCAGTGCAATCTATAATGTATGTACTAACACGCACATCAGTTACTTTCCTTCAAATTGTAGAGCTATCAAAAACTCATTTTCAGGGCTGGGGAGATAGTTTGGCAGTTAAAGTACCTGCCTGGCAAGTGCAAGGACCAGAGTTCAATCCCCAGTATCACATGCCATGCTGGCCCTGGAACACCAGGAACACCATGGCACTACAGAGGCAGAGACAGGAGGATCATTACAAATCCAAGCTGCGTAGCAAGACCCTGCATCAAATTAATTAATTTTAAAAACTCTTTTTCAAAAATGTGCAATTAAATGGTACAATGAACTATGATTTACACAACTTAATGAATTAGTCTACTCCACCTTCAAGCAGCTTTCACAGTCAGCAAGCTGTTGTGCAACAGACCTGGAAGGTTAGGACAGTGTATACAGAACAGTTCTTACAAAAACATTTACCTACATTTCTACGCACCCATTTGATCAGTTCAGTTCTCTACTTTCATTTTCCACATAAGAACTAAGGATATGTCATAAAGAAAAACACACAAAAATTTTTTTAAATGGAAAGAAGCCTTAAAACAAACATTTCAATTATAAAATAAAAAAATGTTCAAGTCTACTTCTGTAATTCTTTTCTAAATTGTTTTGTTTTACTGACACCAGGGATTGAATCCAGAGCCTACTACATGCTAGACAAGCATTCTCCCAAAGAGCCACTTCCCAGTCTAACAAATAACACTCCTATAAGTATAATATACAAGATATTATGCTAAAATCTTTTTAGTTTTTAAAAATTACTATACCCTTTCTTTTCAAGTCCTTGTACTTGAGGTTATTACATGTAATTACACACAAATAATAATAAAAAAATTTAAGTTTGCTACAGAAGGCAGAACTGATCTTGCGTAACACATGAAACTGGTATCTGGAAATGTTACTTAGAGAAAAATCACATTAGAAATGGTTTCTAAAGGTTGACAGAATTTTAGTAAGAGTAACTAGAGCAATAGAAAAGGAGCATACAAGTTTAATCAGTGTCAACTCAATACAAGTAGACTCCTTTGAAAGGGAAGAGGAGCTAGATAAAAACTGACCAGGTCTAATATGCTTACCAATCAGGAGATAGCTATATCTATATCTACATCTACGTCTACTTCTATATCTATATATATAAACCTATTTTGATAGAAGATTAAAGATGATATTGAAAAATATTCCAAGTTGCTGAGACAGCCAGTGCTGACTGGGCAATGAATTCTATAGCTATAGTGGAAATGCAGGCAATGAGTAACATCTCTCAAAAGTACATTTTTTCTTGTGTAAATTAAGATGAATTAATAAAAAATACACATTTGAGTAATTTACTTTCTATTTATTTATTTTTTGGCAGAACTGGGGAGTGAATTCAGGCCCTTACACTTGCCAGGGAAGTGCTTATTCCACTGAGCCATCTCCCTGGCAAAACTTTTGCTTTTTTTTTTTTTTCCCCCAGAACCAGGAATTGAACTCAGACCCTTGAGCTTGCCAGGGAAGCACTTATTCTACTGAGCTATCTCCCTTGCCCCAAAAGAGAATTAATTTTTTTTTTTCTTTGCAAAACCGGGGATTGAACTCAGGCCCTTGTGCCTGCCAGGGAAGCACTTATTCCACTGAGCCATCTCCCCGGCCCTAGTAACTTACTTTATTAATGCTCTGGAAGCTTGCAGTCCACAGTCAAAGTGCTAGTAGATCTGATTTCTGGTAAGACCTCACTGGTTTGTAGATCACCTTCTGCTAAGGCCTCAACTCATCATTCCTCCCTACCAGGGATGAGGCAACAGCGAGGTGACCACACACTTTTTGGTGTCTATTCTTACAAAGACATTGACCCTATGGTTTAACTGCTTCCTTAGAGGCAAGCAGTTATAAAACTGGTATAAAACACTCAGCACCCATAACTTAAAGGAAGAAAGATATATTTTGACTCCAAGTTTCATGATATGGTCAGCTGGCTCTGAGGCAGACACAATGGTGGAGGGTGAATCAGAGGATAAGGAGCTCAGTCGGAAGTCATGAATCAGAGAAAAGGAAGGAGCTGGAACAAGATACTGCCTTCTAAGGTATGCTCCCAGTGACCCACCCCTTCCAAACAGGCCCACTGCTGATCATGAGAACTTGAGGGGACATCTTAGATCTAAACCATAATAGAGGCCTCACCTTCCAAAACAGCTACAATGGACCCAAAATAAGGCTTCAATATTCAAGGTTTGCCAAGACAGAAACATTTAACCCATTACAAAATCCAATGTCACACATACTTCATAGTACTATGTAAATTACATAAAATAATTAAGCACATCTTCCCCATGTTTCTTTTTTTTTTTCCTTTCATTTTATTGAAGTACAAATGTCACTCAGACAGTTTCAAGACCTTAACAATACAGATTCGATAAATTAATACATTGCAAACTGTTTTCATAACGTTTTGGTATTGTACAAGGTGCATACATGGTGTTATATTTACAGATATTATTTTAGCAGATATTTCTTATCAGTGAAACCTCCAGCCCTTTTTTTTTTTTTGTGGGGGGACACTACCAGGGATTGAACTCAGGAACTTGCTCTTACCAGTCAAGCACTTATTCTACTGAGCCATCTCCCCAGCCCTTCCCCATGTTTCCATAGCTTTCTGTGATTTACAGATTTGAGGGACATAGCTTAGAAATTTGGAAATGGGAACATAACTTTACAGTGGCCATAATTTACCTATTTTCTCTGATTTTATAGTAGAAAACTTTAGAAATTTTTACCAAAAAAATGATGAATTTTCTGAAAGATTTTATTAAAAACATTTCAATTACAAAGATATTTTGGTGCAGGCCTGTAATCCCAGCACTCAGGAGATTGAGATAGGAGGATTACTGTGTGTTCAAGGCCAGCATAGGCTACATTGTGTTCAAAACCAGTATGAACTACAAAGCAGATCTGCTCAAAAAAGAAAAAAAAAGATACTTAAAAGCACCACAATGGATATCAAAGAAAAAAGATCAACACTGTAATTTCTGACATTTATTACAAAATAAGATCTTCAAAGGAACTGTCAAATTTACCCTCATGTGTCACTTAACTTTACATATCACATGTATCACATGTATTTATACATATAATCTCAGCCTACATAAACATATGTATGTTGTTTTATGTGAAAAGAATTACAAAATCTAAATTAAAAGGTTAATTTGGAATTAATAAATTTATAATCCCATGTCACGCATAAAAATATTCAAATACCCAGTGCGACAGTCTTTGATCAAAAGACTGTTTCTATTGTTTTGTTTTTGTTTTTGTTTTGTGGTACCAGGGATTGAACTCTGGACCTTACCCTGACCAGACAGGCGCTTAAGCCACTGAGCTATATCGCCAGCCCTATCTTTTCTATTACTATAATCCACTTCAGTTTTTAATTACTAAGATAATCTGTTTTAGAGAAGAAAAAAAAAAATTTTTGGAGGTACCAGGAATCGAACTCAGGACCTTGCACTTGCCAGGCAAACAATTATTAGCTTATCCCACTGAGCTATCTCCCCACATCCCACGCCTGGAAAATATTTTTTTTAACTGTCTACTCCAGTTATCAATTAGGAAAAAGTACATTTGTTTATCATTTTTCTTTTTACTATTTTGAGGATTATATATTTTATTTCTACTCTTTGGACAATTTTCAGAACACTGAGACAGGGAGATAGCTCAGTGGTATAAGTTCCTGCCTGGCAAGTGCAAGGTCCTGAATTCAATTCCCAGTACCAAAAAATAAAAGACTGTTCAAAAAACTGTAACTTGCACACTGAACTTTTATTTTGGGGGTCTGTTTCTTTCTTTCTCTAATTATTCTTTCTTTCTTTCCTTCTTTCTTTTTTTGTACAGGGTCTCACTACACAGTTCATATTCGTAGAGATCCTCATGTGTTCAGCCTCCCCAGAAGCTGGGCTTATAGGCACCACGCCTGTAAGCAGGACTCAGTCACCAGCTCAGCACACCCCAGAGGCAGCCAGCATAGCATGTGATACCAGGGCTCGAACCCCAGTCCCTCTGCCTATCTAAGCAGGCGCTTGGTCCGCTGAGCTATCTTGAGCCCTTCTTTCTGTGATTATTTTTTTAAAAAGGTTGTCAGATTTCTTTTTTCATTTCTTAAATTTACTCTGAGTCATCACTAAGTTTAGCAGTAAACTGATGTTCATACTTCCATAAAGACATTCCTTGCCTGGCTTCTTAAATTATCAGAGATTCCTGAGTTACTTACTTCTTCTCCTTCATCAGCATCATCCTCTTCATCATCATCTTCAGAAAGAGGTGGAGGCAACAGGCCAAGGATGTCTTCTTCCACACTAGCTGGTTCTCCTACCATTTTAGGGGGTAAAGGAGGGCCAATTAACTCATCATCAGAAGAAGAATCAGAACTGTCTTCACTTTCACTGCTGCTTGAATCTCTGAAAATAAAGAAAAAGAAACACTTTGCCTCTGCTGCTATGAACTTTTTGCCTCTCCAGAATATCTCTGAAGAAAATTCTAGCTTCTCAAGAAATCATGCCTCTCTTTGTAACAAATGAGTCTGTCAAATGTTTATGTTATTGTTTGTCTGTTTGCTTATTTGGTTTTCTTGAGACACGGTCTCACTGTGTAGTCCAGGCTAGCCCCAAACTCAAAACCTTCCTGCCTCAGACTTCCAAGTGCTAGGATTACAGGCATCTAATACCATACTGGGCTTTCAAGTAGGTTTGTTTGTTTTTGTGTGTGTGTGTGTGGTTTTGGTTTTTGGTGTTTTTGTTTTGTTTTGTTTTGTTTTTTGAGAGAGGGTCTCACTATGTAGTTCAGGCTGGCCTCTAGCTCATAGCTATCCTCTTGCCTCAGCCTCCCAAGTGCTGGGATTACAGGTGTGAGCCGCCATGTCCAGCTCCTTCATGTTTTTAAATTGACAATTCAACTATTAAATATAGGACCAAGTACAGTGGTGCACATCTATAATCCTAGCACTTGTGAGGCTAAGGCAGGAGGATTTCTGGGAGTTCAAGACCAGCATAAGCTACAAACTGAGTGCAAGGCCAGCCTGTGCTACAGATGAAACTGACTCAAAAAGAAAAAAAAATAATTTATAATGCAAATATTATTTTAAGTAAAAATAAAAATTGTTTTCTAATTATCTTACTCAAACATAAATCAAAGATAAAAGGTCATACCAATAATATATTAGAGTTCATTAAATCATTATCCCTCATAAAAGAGAACAATAGGACACTGAAGAAAAACTACAAAGCACTAGATCCATAAAACAGAAAAATACTGAGATAACCAATAGTTAATAGCCTCTATTAACTATATTCGAACCCAACAGTTTGCCATGGGAGCAAATAAACTAATTCCTATACAGAAGTTAATATTACTTCTAAAATACTTCAGTACAGGGGCCAGCAAGATAGCTCAGCCTGGTTAGGCAAGCGCAGGAAAGCACAGGGACCAAGGTTTGATCCCCAGCACCACATGCCACACCAGCCCTGACCCCAGGGCAGGCTGAGCCAGCCACAAAAAAATAAATAAATAAATAAATTTAAATACTTCAATACAAATTCTGAACTACAAATTATTTCTCAGTGTACTTTACATTTGTCAAGTTGTTAAAACATTGTATGTAGGGGCCGGAGAGATGGCTCAGTGGAATAAGCACTTCCCTGGCAAGCGCAAGAGCTTGAGTTCAATCCCTAGTTCTGCCAAAAAAAAAAAAAAAAAAACATTGTATGTAGTATTATTCCTGGATTTCAAAAGTATATTACTCCAAGGCAAAGGTGGCAAAACTATAGGTCTTGCTTTAACTCGGTCGTAACCATCCAGCAGAAAAGTATAATGGAGGTATATAAAGTAAAGTAATATTAATATACTAAGCTGTGAATGGCTCAAGTCAACAACTTCTGTGGATAACCCACTTCTATTGTGGACTGCTGATCTGTGTTGGATTGTTTCATACATATATATATATATATATATATATATATATATATATATATATATATATAGCTATCCATGTTTTTAAAAGAAAAAGGCGGCAAAACTGTGGCACATGCACCTCAGCAGCACTCTGTCTGTATCACTGGAAGATCTAAAGTTTGCCATCACTGCTCTAGCGCACACTAATACCCAGTCTTTCCTTTCTTAATGTACTACATAAAAGGACTACTGTTCTCATTAAAGTCACTATCAAATAGCTCTAGACATTCTGAAAGCCACAGTCATCCACTATACCTTCATCCCACCTCAAAGGCTGAGAATTCAGCCTTCCTAATTATATTGATTAAACTTTCAAATATTTTAAAAGATTAAAACTGCTACTCTCCTTTAATGAAGTAGGTCTGGTCCATGAGTCCCACAAAAGCAAACATGTCTTGAGTTTTCTGTTATTTCTGTGGTAAGAGGGGTTGGACTTCAATAGTGCTGAACATATCCCACCCCTTAGATGTTTTTCTTCTGACAGGTTTTACTTTGTTGCCCAGGTGACCTCTAACGTGTAATCCTCCCGTCTCAGCCTCCCAGCAGCTGGGACTGTGGGCGAGAGCTATCGGTTTCCACCTGGTGAGGAGTTTCTGTTTAGTTCATTGCTGTTTCTGGCACTCAGCAGTTACTGAAGGAAATGTAAGATTTTTCTTTTTGTTTTCATGAAGGCTCAATATTACAAGGAATACTGTTCTTGCAGGTAGTCACCTCCAATCCCAACCCCACTCCCAACTGGATCATTATTCCCACTGCTTGTGTGCTTTCTTTCTTGTCATTCAGTGCCTCAAAATGTGACTTCATCAAAAAAGGCCATGAGTTCAGTAAAATAATCCAATATAGGAGCTGGGGAGATAGCTCAGTAGAAAGGCGTTTGGCTGGCAAGCATAAGGGCCTAAGTTCAATCCCCGGTTTCACCAAAAAAAAAAAAAAGACATGAGTGTTCACATTTCCTTATGGACCCGGGAGATGGCTCAGTGGAATAAGCCCTGCCCTGGCAAGTGCAAGGGCCTGAGTTCAATCCCCGGTTCCACCTAAAATAAATAAATAAAGTACAAAATTCATTAAAAAAAAAAAAATAATAATAATAATAATAATAATCCAATATAGTCCAGGAGTCCATAATAGTAGTGGGTTATCTGTAGAACTGGCAATGTCAGAAGTTGTTGTTGACTTGAGCCTTTTACTTTTAATACCTCATTTTGCTGAATTCACAGACCTACAATATTTAAATGGAAATGGAAAAATTAAACAAAAAAGGGGGATGTAAATGAAAGACTATTTTGTAGTGAAATATACATATATGTGTGTGTGTATATGTGTGTGTGTGTGTGTGTGTATATATATATATATATATATATATATATATATATATATATACACAAAATAATTAGGATATACAGCTACCTTCTCTTAATTCAATGAGAAGAAAGATTTATACTAACAGTGTTTGGACAGGATATCATGTCTGCATCTTGTACTATGAATAACTACTATAAAGACAACAATATGTAATGTATTAATTATTGTAACTGCTCTACTAACCTGTTTTGAAACTATCTCATTGGTATTTGATTTTTTTTTGTTTGTTTTTTATGAGCAGAATATATTTATTGAGGGAAAGAAAGTTCCTGTCCGAGAGAGGAACAGAAAGGGGGGCCCTGTGTGGCTTGTCCCCCTCATTGCTATTTCTCAATAAAATAAAATTTAAAGATTTTTTTTTTTTAAAAAAAAAAAGGCTGTGAACACAACCTTTGGAAACTTTTACACATGCTCTACCAGTCTCCATTACCTTAATTACTTTATTTTGCTTTTCTTTATTAGAAACATGGGTAAACCACCTTATTTGATTGGCACCATAGTTGTTCAAAATGTTATCTACCCTTCTTTCTAAGACCCAAGCCAATAGGAGCGCAAGGAACAGAGATCTTATCTGAACTACTAACCACTGTATCTCCAGTGCCCATAACACTGCCTAACCACAGAAGATGCTCCTTAATAAAACTACCATGAATAAGTTAATATTAAGCTATATACACACTCAATTATATCCCCCATGACTAAAGCCCAAGTTTACCTCTGTCCTCATTTAGAAGTCACATACTTTTTTAATGCAAAATTATTCAAGCTATCAAGAGCTCTAAACTGAAATGCTGATTGTTAGCATACATGTTAAGTTAATTGAGCTAACTAGTTAGTTCAAAAGCAAGCATTAAACTGAGAACTAAACTGATCCATGTTGATTTCATGGCTGATTATCCAGACCTAATACCCACACAAAATCTGAATGGAATGCATTCGTTTCTATGTAGCTTCTAATTTCATTTCTGGCTTTTGCTTGTAATGTGTCCAAGCCAAGAAGAAACTTTTAACATATTTTCAATATCCTGAAAAATAAAGTCCATGAAATTATGTCTAAAACTGCCTCTGTTGGAAAACAGAATATATTCCACGTTTAAAATGTGCCTTGATTCAATATTGTCCCAAAACACTAATCAAGCCTGAGAAACTAGAATAAACAAATTATTCATATGTTTAGGAAATGTACTGGATGAGAGAATAATTAAAAGAGGCAAATCCTATTCTTTTCTCAATAACATTTTAGAAGAGATTTTTAACTTAAATAATGCCTACAGGTACACAGTATCAATTCAGAAACTATATCCATAAAATAAGTCATTCATAACATTTTGGTTATTTCTTTTTCTTTTGTCCTTAGTCTTGCTTATTCTTTTTTTAAAGGGAAACAATAAAAATAACAATGAAACACTTTCAAAAGAAGGTAGTAGCAGAGTTATAATAATACATTACATATAGTTATCTTCATCATAAAAGGAAATACAGATTTTCTTTTTAATGTGTTTAGCTGTTACAGGGTCTCATTATGCAACTCAGACTCATAGTGATCCTCCGGTTTTCAGTCTCCCCAGCACTAGGATTATTGGCATTCACCACCACTCCTGGACTCAGTCACCTACACAGTGCACCCCAGGGGCAGAGCCAGAGTGGCATGCATAACCTGGGATTGAACTCTGGTCCCTGCACTTGTCAAAGGAGGTGCTTAGTCCACTGAGCTCCCTTGCCAGCCCTAAAAGGAAATACAGATGACTAAAAATTTCCTACTTTGAAAATTTGGAGTGTATATATAAACATCTCTTCTCTATCCTGAAGCAATATTTAATAGAATAAATGACATTTTTATTCCCTGTATATAATTTTGAATGGAAACATATTTTAAAGCAATAAAAATATAGAATTATGTATCTGTTTTTCTGTAAACCAAATCCTAATAACATAAAATTTTCAGAAATTATTCATATGTTTAGGAAAATAAATTCTCAATATCACAAAGGAAACAAACTAACCTAATAGTTATTTAAAGAAAACAAATGGGGGGCTGAGGAGATGGCTCAGTGGAATAAGCACTTCCCTGGCAAGCACAAGGGCCTGAGTTCAATCCCCAGTTTGCAAAAAAAAAAAAAGAAAACAAATGATTGAATGAAATACAGCCAGGAGAACCGTAGAACAACCCCAGAAATGAATTGACACTAAATAAACAATTTATACTTCCTAAGAGTACAACTCCCTTACATTTTAATGACTGTCCTTCTAAGAGCAGGCACAAGCAGAGAGCGGCGACTAAAATTCAGATAGAAACCTACTGTCTCAGTTAAAGGCCATAGATAAAAACTGTGGGAAAATCCCTGAAATGAAAAAGTATTAAACAAAAAGAAATAAAACTAAAAAGGGAGGCAGCCAGATAGCTCAGCAGATTAAAGCTCGTGCTTAGGCAGATATAGGGGCCAGGATTTGATCTCCAGTGTACTGTGCCAGCCCCAACCCTAGGGTGCCCAGTGCATTGAGACTGGGCATGGTGGTGCATACCTAAAATTGTATGCAAGAAGAAGAAGAGAAAAACTGTATGCTAATTTCTGGTTGAGTAATGAAAAAGAAAAGCAAGGATTATTCTCCAAACCATCTAAAGGAACTTAACAGAAGAGAGAAAAGTAATTCTTCCAAAACTTGTATGCTAACTTCTGGTTGAGTCATGAAAAACAAAAGTAAGGATTATTTTCCAAACAATCTAAAGGAACTTAATAGATTCTTCAGCTTTAAAATGACTAAATATGAGCTGGGAAGATAGCATAGCTGTCTAAGCATCTGCCTGGCAAGCACGGGGACCTGGGTTTGACCCCCAGTACTGCAAGTGCCACCCAGGATCCCAGTGTGCCATGCTGGCCACTAAAACCAGATATGGTAGTACACACCTATAATCTCAAAATGCTAGTCAGGCGGATCACTGTAAGTCTGAGCTGCATAGTGAGACACGGTAGACCCTGTAGGCCTTGTACTAAAATGCAAAAATAAAAAATTAACAAATAAAAATTTAAAAAAATTAAACAGACCGATAAAATTTGATTAAGAAATAAACTGGGGAGAAACCATTCAATTTAAGCATTTTTCACTGCCTGTTTATTTTTTTCCTTAATATATAGAATTTTTAAGACTATTAAGCACCAAATGTGCTAGTGTATGCCTGTAATCCCAGCATCAAGAGCCCGAGGTAGGAGGCTCCCTGTGGGTTCAAGACAAGCCTGAAATGCATGCTAAAACCTTTCTCAAAAAGACAATCAATCAATCAATCAATCTACTTATCTATTAAGCATTTTGAAAGTCCTTGTCATAAAAGCCCTTAGCTAATGAGTAATGTCATATTTTTTTATTGTGAAATGTATTGGCTTATAAAATCTCAAAAAAAAAAAAGATCTCAAAAGACAATTCCCTTTAATCAGTTGTTTTCTCCCACCAATAAAATAATTACCATTTCCATTTTAGGACTAGATTAGACAGCCTCCCACACTGCCAGTGCACAAGTAGTCCTTTTGTAGCCTCGGCCTTATATTAATACCTAATAGTGTTTATTTGCACATCTTTGAAAAAAAAACATAATCTTTTTTTTTTGTCTTTTTTTTTGAAACAGGGTCTCACTATGCAGTTCCGGCTGGCCTTAAGCTCACTTTGTAGCTCAGGCTGGTCTCAAACTCATAACAATCCTCCTGCCTCAGCCTCCCGAGTGCTGGGATTACAGGCATGCGCCACCATGCCTGGCTAAGAAAACATAATCTCAGAATGAAAGAAAATCACTACCCTATCTAACTTCTTTTAGTGTTTCATAACAGTAAGTAATCAGGTCTTATTTAATGTTGCTGTTCAGATTCCATAAATCGGAGTTTGAGGATAAGACAATCATAATAGAATACTAAAATTGAATTTAAAGCTTTCTAGAAACCATGTCAATGGCTGATGAGATAGCTCAGCAGTCTAAAGCACCTGCTTAGGCAAGCACAAGGACTGCAATTCAATCCCTGGCATCACATGCAGCACCAGCCCCAACCCCAGGGTGGGCTGAGCTGATCACAAAAAGAAAAGAAAAGAAACCACATCAAAAAGGTCAATGGCATTTAGTTTTGAAAAGCATTTATAAAAAGTTTTTATTTTCCTCAAGGTGCTAAATTCTAAAAATAACTTGCATGTTGTTTTACTGTCATTGACATTGGTTTGGTTTGGTTTGATTTGGTTCGGTTCAGTTCAGTTCGGTTCGGTTCAGTTTGGTTTGAGATAAGGTCTGCTTTGTAGTTCACGCTGGAACTATGTAGCCCAGGTTGGCCTCAAAATTGCAGTGATCCTCCTGTCTCAACCTCCTAAGTGCTAAGATTACAGGTATGCGTCACTACACCCAGTTTACACATTCTAATGAAGTAGAAACATTCTGGATTGCACTTTTCAGTGCAATATAAGTTCTTAAAAAGCATGTATTTCTTTAAACAAACTTCCAGCAAATTTTAATTTGGCCCAAGTTACTTATATTGTAACACGATTCAATTCAATGCAAAAAACAGCTTAAATAGTCCTTAAAACTATAGAATATCAACCTAATACATCTAATATTAATATATTACCAACTGAAGTTTCAGCAGGTCTATTCATCTGTCAGGCATTATTCAATGGAGGCCTCCCTAAGATAATAGTAAGTAAACTTTCATTCTGTGATCAATAAAATAGTGATAAATTTGTTACTGTAATTTCCACATGGTTATTTATATTTTTGAATTTTACAATAATAGTGCCAATAATAATTTTTTAATTTAAACTATCAGTGGCAAAAGTAATACTTGGGTTTACAGGTTTTTGTTTTGTTTTTGGCAGTGCTGGGAACTGACCCCAGGGATCACCAATGCTAGAATGCTTGCATTCTGTCATGACAATAAAACTTACTTCCAACAGCAACAGTGGGTCTGTGGCATTATGGTTACTATGCAGGAAAATGCAGAATCAACAGAGCTAACAGACTTATTAACAGTTCTCAATTAGTAGAATCATTATTACTCAAAAAGGTAAAGCTCCACAAACACTCTACAGCTCTTAACATCTTAAATTACACCAAAAGAAACTAAACATATACACTAAAAGTTCTTTAAAAGGATCATCTCCTTTCATTGTTATTTTTATTTCTTGACACAGAGTCTCACTACATTGTCTAGGCTGACCTCAAACTCATGGCAATACTCCTATCTCAATCTCCCTAGCACTGGGATTACTGTACAAACATGTGCCACAAGCCTAACTAAGGACCATTTCCTTTTAACTAATATGAAACATTAGGCAATGCAAAACTAAATTTCTATTAGTAAATAAAGAAATTACACTCCAATGCAAGGATAGCTAACTTGGGTATGCTGCTTATTACCACAGTCCTTTTGGCATACAGTCTAAATCATTCCTTTACAGATGCATTGCAACAACAAGCTGGACAGTTGAGAAAGAAATTGTATGGCTTCTAATGCATAAAATATTCACTATCTAGGGTCGGCCAGATAGCTCAGAAGACTAAAGCACCAAGCTGGCCCTGCTCCAGGGTGCGCTGCGACCTCAATTGAGACTTGTAGTGGCGTGCTTATAATCCTAGTGTTTGGGAGGCTGAAAACAGGAGAATTAACTACAAGTCTGATCTACATAATGAGACCCTGTAGACCCTGTACTAAATACATTAAAAAAAAAAAAAAAAAATTACTATTTGTCTCTGACAAAAAAACAACTGGTAGTCTCTGCTCTCCGCTAGTACATACAAAGATACCAATATGCTCCAGAGACTTCAAGGTATCAAGGGTGCATTGTTACAGGAGGGCTGTGATCTGTGAGCCCAGTGTGAGCAAGCACAGAGCTTTCCTAGGGCCATTTAAGAACTTTGGCACACTCTGGGCAACCCGGGGGACTCTATCAGGGTGATTAATGGGAGATTAAAAAATGCAAAATGCAGGAGCAAAAGGTAATCTCATTCCTCTTGCCCACTGAGAAGAAATCCAGGAGACACACACAAGAACTTGAAAATCAATCTCTGAAATGATACCAAATGAAGTAAAGAAAGAAGTCCATCAGGCAATAGAAGAAATAAGAGCAGGAATAATGCCTCAGATAGAAAAAGAAAGAACAATCGTGAAAGGACTGCTCAGCACGGCTAAAGACATAAGACAGAAAAATAAAGGAGAATAGAAAAACAATGGAATCAATGAATAAACACTACAGGAAAGAATTAGAATACATGAAACAGATTCAAACAGATATTCAGGACATTAAGAACTCCATTGAAAGCTTGCAAAACTGCTTGAATGAAATTGAAGATAGGAAATTAAAACCTCAATCACAAGCTAGCAAATCCATTTGAGTGAAAGTGAAAATAAAAAAATAGACTCTCTGATTTTAAAGACAACATTGCAGCTAGTGAAAAAGTGAGCGAAGATCTCTTAAAAACAACTAGGATGCAAGAAAAAATAATTCAATACCTGCAAGATGATGCAAAGATGAACAATGTGAGACTAATAGGCATCAATGAGAAGAAAGGACTCAATACAAATGACATAAAAAGAATATGGGCAGAAGTAATAGCAGAAAACTTCCCAAATATGGGGCAACAATTTGACATTTGGGAAACTGAAGCATATAGAACTCTGAATAACATCAACCCAATTAAAACCACTCCCAGACATATAATAATCAAGATCCCTGAAACTCAGCACAGGAACAGTGCTAAAAACTAAAAGCCGCTAAACAAAAGAAACAGCACACTCTAGCCGGGCGTGGTGGCGCAGGCCTGTAATCCCAGCACTCGGGAGGCTGAGGCAGGAGGATTGTTGTGAGTTCGAGACCAGCCTGAGCTACAAAGTGAGCTTAAGGCCAGCCCGAACTGCATAGTGAGACCCTGTCTCAAAAAGAAAAAAAAAAAAAAAAAAAAAAAGAAACAGCACACTCTACAAATGGACTTCTCTTGCACCCAATGGGTCATGATTCCATATGGGTCCACAGGGGGGTATTTCAAGGAAATAGATGTAGCTCAGTCCCACAAGAGACACCTGGCCACCAGTAACTGTCATGGTCATTATCCATGTCCACAACACACTAGAACTTTGTGCGATATCCTATCCCCAATCTGTCAGAAGTGATGGTCATTTATTTGTCATTCCAGCAATTATTGTGTGTTTTATTCTTAGTATTTCTTTGCTATCATGAAAACTTTTTCTTAGTTCAATTGTTTTGAAACATTTAATTTTTATTTAATTAGTATTTAATTTTCTGGATATTGCCTAATCTTAATTTGTGTTTTAAGATTTATACTAGAGGCCAGGGGGATGGCTCAGTGGAATAAGCACTTCCCTGGCAATCACAAGGGCCTAAGTTCAATCCCCGGTTCCACAAAAAAAAGACTTATACTAGATTTTGAATTACAATTTATCTAAAAGACATCATATGATATCTTCTCCTAGTATTAAAAACTTTAAAAAGTATATTTCTATTTTCTGTTGACTCTATATTACTTCTTCCCTGTCCTTTAAACACACATATACACACATACACACACACACACACACACACA